>JABSTT010006109.1:0-13300 GCA_013339685.2 Hyalomma asiaticum | reverse complement strand
GTGTCTCATGTTTTCATGCTCTGGTGACCTTGTGTTCGTGAAGACTGTGTCCATCATCTGGGCATTGCAAGCAGAATAACACTGGAATGTTTGGCTATTTGGAATGCAAATATTGGTGAAAATGACACTCCTAAGCTTTAGCGACGCAAGCGGTCCCGAATTCTTTGCTCGGAGCACAAGTGCAAGAAATGACGTTTTATGCACTTACAGTGCGCAACTGCTGTATTCAAAAAAGGAAGGGGTGAAACACCTTGAAAGGTCATGGTTAGCAAAGCACCAATGAAAGCATCAATATACACCTTTAAATTTCTATGTGTGCACACAGGAAATTTCTCATGCAGAAACATTGGTGCGTGTCTCATGTTTTCATGCTCTGGTGACCTTGTGTTCGTGAAGACTGTGTCCATCATCTGGGCATTGCAAGCAGAATAACACTGGAATGTTTGGCTATTTGGAATGCAAATATTGGTGAAAATGACACTCCTAAGCTTTAGCGACGCAAGCGGTCCCGAATTCTTTGCTCGGAGCACAAGTGCAAGAAATGACGTTTTATGCACTTACAGTGCGCAACTGCTGTATTCAAAAAGGAAGGGGTGAAACACCTTGAAAGGTCATGGTTAGCAAAGCACCAATGAAAGCATCTATATACACCTTTAGATTTCCTTCTAAGTGTGCACACAGGAAATTTCTCATGCAGAAACATTGGTGCGTGTCTCATGTTTTCATGCTCTGGTGACCTTGTGTTCGTGAAGACTGTGTCCATCATCTGGGCATTGCACGCAGAATAACACTGGAATGTTTGGCTATTTGGAATGCAAAAATTGGTGAAAATGACACTCCTAAGCTTTAGCGACGCAAGCGGTCCCGAATTCTTTGCTCGGAGCACAAGTGGAAGAAATGACGTTTTATGCACTTACAGTGCGCAACTGCTGTATTCAAAAAAGGAAGGGGTGAAACACCTTGAAAGGTCATGGTTAGCAAAGCACCAATGAAGGACCTATATACTCCTTTAGATTTCCTTCTAAGTGTGCACACAGGAAATTTCTAATGCAGAAACATTCGTGCGTGTCTCATGTTTTCATGCTCTAGTGACCTTGTGTTCGTGAAGACTGTGTAGATCATCTGGGCATAGCACCAGAATAACACTGGGATGTTTGGCTATTTGGAATGCAAATAATGGTGAAAATGACACTCCTAAGCTTTAGCGACGCAAGCGGTCCCAAATTCTTTGCTCGGAGCACAACTGCAAGAAACGACGTTTTATGCACTTACAGTGCACAACTGCTGTATTCAAAGAAGCAAGGGGTGAAACACCTTGAAAGGTCATAATTAGCAAAGCACCAATGAAAGCATCAATATACACCTTTACATTTCCTTCTATGTGTGCACACAGGAAATTTCTCATGCAGAAACATTGGTGCGTGTCATGTTTTCATGCTCTGGTGACCTTGTGTTCGTGAAGACTGTGTAGATCATCTGGGCTTAGCACGCAGAATAACACTGGAATGTCTGGCTTTTGGATAGCATATATAGGTGAAAAAGACACTCCTAAGCTTTAGCGACGTAAGCGGTCCCGAATTCTTTGCTTGGAACACAAGTGCAAGAACGACGTTTTATGCACTTACAGTGCGCAACTGCTGTATTCAAAAAAGGAACGGGTGAAACACCTTGAACGGTCATGGTTAGCAAAGCACCAATGAAAGCACCTATATACACCTTTAGATTTCCTTCTAAGTGTGGACACAGGAAATTTCTCATGCAGAAACATTGGTGCGTGTCTCATGTTTTCATGCTCTAGTGACGTCTTCGTGAAGACTGTGTAGATCATCTGGGCATAGCACGCAGAATAACACTGGACGTTTGGCTATTTGGAATGCAAATAATGGTGAAAATGACACTCCTAAGCTTTAGCTAGGAAAGCGGTTCCGAATTCTTCGCTCGGAGCACAGTGCAAGAAACGACGTTTTACGCACTTACAGTGCGCAACAGCTGTATTCATTAAAGGAACGGGTGAAACACCATGAAAGTTCATGGTTAGCAAAGAAAAAAGGAAAGCACTTATATACACCTGCACGTTTCCTTCTAAGTGTGCACACAGGAAATTTCTCATGCTCAAACATTGGTACGTGTCATGTTTTCCTGCTCTGGTAACCTTGTGTTCGTGAAAAGACTGTCTCCATCATCTGGGCATAGCACGCAAATTAACACTGGAATATTTGGCTATTTAGAATGCATATAATGGTGAAAATGACACTCCTAAGCTTTAGCGACGCAAGCGGTCCGAAATTCTTTGCTCGGAGCACAACTGCAAGAAACGACGTTTTATGCACTTACAGTGCGCAACTGCTGTATTCAAAAAAGGAACGGGTGAAACACCTTGAACGGTCATGGTTAGCAAAGCACCAATGAAAGCACCTATATACACCTTTAGATTTCCTTCTAAGTGTGGACACAGGAAATTTCTCATGCAGAAACATTGGTGCGTGTCTCATGTTTTCATGCTCTAGTGACGTGTTCGTGAAGACTGTGTAGATCATCTGGGCATAGCACGCAGAATAACACTGGAACGTTTGGCTATTTGGAATGCAAATAATGGTGAAAATGACACTCCTAAGCTTTAGCTAGGAAAGCGGTTCCGAATTCTTCGCTCGGAGCACAAGTGCAAGAAACGACGTTTTACGCACTTACAGTGCGCAACAGCTGTATTCATTAAAGGAACGGGTGAAACACCATGAAAGTTCATGGTTAGCAAAGAAAAAAGGAAAGCACTTATATACACCTGCACGTTTCCTTCTAAGTGTGCACACAGGAAATTTCTCATGCTCAAACATTGGTACGTGTCATGTTTTCCTGCTCTGGTAACCTTGTGTTCGTGAAAAGACTGTCTCCGTCATCTGGGCATAGCACGCAAATTAACACTGGAATATTTGGCTATTTAGAATGCATATAATGGTAAAAATGACACTCCTAAGCTTTAGCGCCGAAAGCCGTCCCGAATTCTTTGCTAGGAACAAAAGTGCAAGAAACGACGTTATACGCACTTACAGTGCGCAACTGCTGTATTCATTATGGAACGGGCGAAACACCTTTAAAGGTCATGGTTAGCAACTAAACAAGGAAAGCACTTATATACACCTTTACGTTTTCCTTCTAAGTGTGCACATAGGAAATTTGTCATGCAGAAACATTGGTACGTGTCTCATGTTTTCATGCTCTGGTAACCTTGTGTTCGTGAAAAGACTGTCTCCATCATCTGGGCATAGCACGCAGAATAACACTGGAATGTTTGGCTATTTGGAATGCAATTAATGGTGAAGATGACACTCCTAAGCTTTAGCGACGCAAGCGGTCCCAAATTTGCTTCGGGATTTGGCACATTCTCCGACAGCCGGCACATTCTCCGACATGCGGCTCACGCTTTTGCTGCTTGTGCAGGTATCTGCGTTGCTGTGGTCCTTATTCCATGAATCTACTTTCGGTCAAGATGACGTGGTGACGCTGTGTCCCGGGACCGGCATGTGCGCAGCATCGGATATCACCTGGCTGCCATCGGCAGTCGGTGACCTCGACAGACAGCCGCTATTCACGCACAACAGGCAAACGGACATCGGAAGCATCGTCTCGCCGCGCTTTGCTGGCTGGGAACCACGTGATGACCACGACGACTACTTAAGCGAGCAGCACTATGCCACCGTGGGATTTGGAGCCGGCACATTCTCCGACATGCGGCTCACGCTTTTGCTGCTTGTGCAGGTATCTGCGTTGCTGTGGTCTTTATTCCATGAATCTACTTTCGGTCAAGATGACGTGGTGACGCTGTGTCCCGGGACCGGCATGTGCGCAGCATCGGATATCACCTGGCTGCCATCGGCAGTCGGTGACGTCGACAGACAGCCGCTAATCACGCACAACAGGTAAACGGACATCGGAAACATCGTCTCGCCGCGCGTTGCTGGCTGGGAACCACGTGATGACCACGACGACTACTTAAGCGAGCAGCACTATGCCACCGTGGGATTTGGAGCCGGCACATTCTCCGACATGCGGCTCACGCTTTTGCTGCTTGTGCAGGTTAGTCGAAACTGTCTGTTTACGACTCGTAAATTTCTACTAGTTGTGCCGGCTCCACCCACTCTGGCAAGTGCGACATTACCTTGTTACAAACGGGACGGTGGGAGGGGTGGGAAAAATTGCTGTTCTTTTTTCTTAAGCAGAATGCTGTATCTTGTGTTGTTGCTGTTGCTATCCGGCGACGTTGAGCTAAATCCTGGCCCTCGTGACACAGATAACTTGCTGAAGAACATCCAGGATGGCCAAACTGCCATTTTGAGCAAACTAGATTCCATCGATACGCGACTTACGAAACACCAAGCACTGACAGAAATGGGGAAAAACTTAAACGACACTCAACGACAGGTCCAGGAAGTTAATAAATTGGTCTCCGAGCAAGCCGATGTAATTAAGTATCTCTTAGATAAAGTAAAAAATTTAGAAGTGAAAGTTGTGGATTTAGAAAACCGAAGCCGTAGAAGAAATGTGGTATTCTACGGTGTAGAGGATAATGATAAGTTTGAAACGTGGGACAAATCGGAGCAGCTGATTAAAGACATTTCCCAGGTAAAAATTCCAACAGCCTATCGGGCTAAGGGCAACCGTAATTTGGGCCTGCATGTAATGGTCTGCATGGCCTGCATGTAATGGCCTAATTGTAATGGTCTGCATGGCCTGCATGTAATGGCCTAATTGTAATGGTCTGCATGGCCTGCATGTAATGGCCTAATTGTAATGGTCTGCATGGCCTGCATGTAATGGTCTAATTGTAATGGTCTGCATGGCCTGCCTGTTTAATTGTCTGCATGTGTTGGGCTGCATGCAGGAGGCTCGGCCAAGCGTGCTCATGATTGACAGCTACAACCTATTGCTTCCACGCCCATGCATATCACTAGAAAACCGTTTTTAGCAGTTTCGACACACCAACTGCTTTATTTGCAAGCAAGAATTTCGTTTTATCTGCAGCTGTGCTTCATTGTAAGGAAGTTTCAGACCAGACTGCAAACATTTTGAGATTTTACGTGCCAAAACCATGATATGATTATGAAGCACACAGTGGTAAAGCACTTTAGATTAGCTTTGACTGCCCGGGGTACCATAAACTGCCCTTAAAGCTATTTATATGGATGTTTGTGCATTTCGCTCTCAACGAAATATGGCTACCGCGGCCCGGAATCGTACCCACGTCCTAAAGCCCAGCATGATGACACCTTAAGAGTTAAGCAATTGTGGAAGTACACAGAGTGGTCAACAAATCATGTCACAAACTATCCGAAACAGTGTGAAACATGAAATAATTAAACCTTCATCCAATACTCCTTTCAACATGCCATGCTGCAGGTAGAAGGAGCATAACACAACACAAGCAATAACACCCAGTGGCCGCGCTTAAAGACGAAATGCAACAAGCGAAAAAGGGTGACCAATGTACTCATGCATGGCATCGGCTGATCTGCTTAAACACAGCTCATTTTCGTGGTGATCATAGCTGTACTCCAAGTTTTCGTTCCAGTTTTACCAATCAGGAAGCATAATTGCAGTGATGTTTATGTCAAGCTTCATTTAATGCAATCTCCTTTAAAATAACCATCTTATACACAATAAATGGCAGTTATCTTGGTGTTCCCTTTTTTTAACCATCTTCTTGAAATCGCCGCGTGCCACCCAGACTCTGCGTCATGTGCTTGCGGACTAGCAGACTCTTCATTTGTTTCTCAGCAGCATTCTTGGTGTTGCATCCCCGACGTACACATGGAACACAGCTGCGAAAAGAATGTGCATACATAGGGTAAATTTAGAGTAAAGACTAAGATGTGCAGACAACACACACAGTTATGACAAGCTGAGCTTCTCTTCTAGTTTGGATAGTTTTGACAAAGTAAAGGAAAAAGACTGCCATCGTTTTAAGCCAAAAGAAAGCATCAGCGATGGTAAAGCACACTGTGCTTGTCTCATAATTAGCATCCAACCACCCTAGTTCATGAAAAATTAAACTGCTACATTGCACATGGGTGCGGTTTGACCAGATTACATGAGAGCACTAACCGGATCTTCTGACATGGTGATGCTTCATGGACAAGAATTAGTGGTCAAGAATTCCATCCATGCAGTAAAACGTACGGAAAAGTCATGCATAATATTGATCTGGAACGTCAATTTTTCTAACTTCCATTAAATGGTTCAGAATTCCTTTTCTTTTATAAAGCACCCATGACACACACTTAAGACTTGCACACCGTGACACCTCAGTGGTTATGAAATAGGTGCTACCACTAATAACTGCTAGGGTTTTACGTGCCAATACTAAAACAGCAATATAAGCCAAGCCATAGTGGAAGGCTCGTGAAACCTCAGCCAGCTGCTATTCTTTAATGTGAACCTAAATCAAAGTACATGAACCTCGAGCATTTTGCCTTCGGAATGTGAGCGTCAGGGCCAGAACTGACTTGTCTTTTTGGCAGCTGACTACTGTAACCACTGTACCACTTCAGCAGCTCAAGTGGGCACCAAATGTTTGAGTAAGGAAAGCCAAATTATTTGGCATCCTTGATCACAAATGATGTACTGAAATAATCTGTGGACCACTCTGTAGAAAGGAACTTGTGGCAGCTAACAGAATAGTAAGAAGGCGTTCCCCTGAAGCTTTTGGCCACATATATGCTATGAAGTACTGTAGTACAAGTCAGTTCAGTGACTTCCCAACCAGAAGGCTTGCAGCCGTATATGTGCATACATCATTCACAGAAGAAATCCTCTTGCATGAACTTGTTTTACAGGCTTAAAGAGTAGTGAATAGGCACGACACATACAGTGTGGACCATGCTGCAGGATACCTGCACGCAGTGCATTTCACTCAGAAAAGAAGGCCAAAGAAAAAATGCATGGCATCTACCCTATTACGACAGCAATATCCAATTTACAATTAAATGTTAGCAACAATAGGCAATGTCATTATATCTAGGCTCTCGTAGCAATGTCCTCATGTGTATGCTACACGTTAGGGACCTCACTCGGCCCCTTAATATGTAGTCAAGCGCTCACCACCAACGTGGCAGTGTTTCTATGGAAACAAGGGAGGTAGACATTACCTACATCTTTCTCAACAAGATACGGCTGTGAAAATGCAGTTGGCAATCATGTCCTGTGAAGGAGGAGATTGCACTGCTGAATGCTACGTAGGTAAACAAAACCAGCAGAGATGCTGGGCAACCTTCCTAATGCAGAGCTATAACTTGTTAAAAAATGAAGGCGAACCACAAACACAGGACAGAAGCACAAGTGTCGACTTGAGCATGGCACTTGTGCTCATGTCCTGAGCTTGTGGTTAGTCAATTTTGGTGCCACCATTCTCACTATGAACCCGTACAAACTAGCCAAATTTTCATTGTCAGTTTTAATCCACAGTGGTAGCCATTATGCTTAGCTGTTCTGTGCACATGTGGTACCTCCAGGCTTGATGAAATCTCCGCAAGACCTGTGGTACTTCAGCATTGCTCGCATGTGGTTCCATGGGTGGTATAAAAAATTTGAGACATCGCTGCAATTAAACTTCGTCAGGTCGAAGCTACAATGCAAGCTCAGCAATAATGCTTCAGTGTTAAGCAACACCATTCGAGAACCAGGACTACGGGAGAAATTTCTTCACAGATACATAGGTGCATACACTGTGCTTGACAGATTTCACACAAACTATTGAGCTTCTCCTTTGCGCTCAGCCACTGACCACTGTCGCCAAAGCATCGTTATTGTCCACATCCCTCGCCTGAAGCTGTACATCCATCGTTAGTTCCCTTCATAACTTGCTGTCTTGATGACCGCTTTCACAAAGGGGGAAGTTAGTGTGAGTGCTAACTGCATGGTTTGATCGTCTTAATCTGTATACACTCATCATCGTAATCATCATTGCTTGCCTTGGCTAGTGCTCGGTGGCAGGCCTTTCCATTTCGTGAAGCGATGCGGTGCTCACAGTCTGCATTTGCAACAAATCGTACCTGCCGTCACCTCACCAAGCACTATGCGCTCTTCCGTTTCCAGGAGCGTGCATAATCATTGAAGGAAATAAACTCCCACATGGTTTTGAAATATGCACTCATTGTAATAACTTTTTTCTCTTCTTTCTTTTAATGCTATCCATCACCTGCATTAGGCTAAGTGCTCATCAAGCTGTGTAGCTTGAACCAGAGAGTATGGCGTTCAAAAGGTTGAATGTCATCACGATTCGACATCAGCCATTGGTCAAAGCGTCCACGAGCCGTGATCTCTCGACAGCAGCTTAGTAACCACCGACCTTTAGTGCAGCCTACAGAGGCGCGTTTATGCTGACTCAAGTTGTCTGAAGATGGACAGACGTGATGGCGACACTTGTGCAGCAGTGGGAACAAAGTAGCATATTGAACATTACGGCACCTTGCAAATGCTTTGAACGAGGCAGGCAGCCTCAGTAGAATTTGCTATGTTTACTTGCATCTAAGAAGCACATTGTTTTCCTGCGAAAACAGCCCGAAAAATGACTACGAGCAACGAGTAGCAACAAAACCCAAACCATGTTCGCGGCGTTGGCAGTCTCATGTCTGGAACTGCCAAAACATCGCCATTGCAAAATGGTGGCGGATCATATTTCAAGCAAGTTCACGTTGATCTGTTGGTTCATTTCATGCTTGCCTGTGGCCTGTGTACATCGCATCTGTTCCAAACTAAGTAACAAATGGTGATACGCCACTTTGATTATCAAAGTAATGTTCCAAACAGCTTCTGCACGTTGAAGATAGTTGCGTCACGTTTTTGTCCAAACACTGTGATGCGAGTTAATAAATCTAAGCTGGATGTTGACCAGGAAAAGTTTCTATGGCGAAAGCAGGAAAACAACCAGACCTCAAAGAATAGCTTCCAGTCTTCCATAATGAACTCCACATCATTTAACTCGCAACAGTATTTAACTGGCATCCAATTGAGGCGAGCCCGTACAAATGCCCCGCAGAATTTGTGCTGTGAAGGCCCATCTAGTTGTTTTTTTCAGTTCGTATGTGCCGCATTCTTATCGCGGCAAAAGTAGGACATTCTGAAAAATGTCAGTTATATCTGGACGCTGTTTCAATGGATAGCATAGAAAATCATAAGCACATATAAATATGATCATTAAGCATAAATAAACAGAAACCAACTAAAATCCAAGCTGGCGAGATCGGACGTTTCGAAGCCAGTCCGGCTCTTCCTCAGGGATGTCTGGGGCTCAGGTTCGGGCTGCATTTCATAGACCCTGGCACGACCACAGAAAGCGGCTCGCCATGGAGTGATGACCGTGCATATCCACTGTGGGAAGAGCTCTCGGAGAACGGTTTAAGTTTTGCGTCATGATTCAAGAAAGTCTTTTTCCCCCTTGGGGCTCACTCGAGGATTGTTGTCCCCTTGAAGTCAAGTTCATGTCGAATGCCTCGCAATGCTCGGTGAGAGCACTTCGTACTCTGTCTTGCTTCCACATGGGTTTCCTGTGTAGCCCAATTCATTCCGGTAGGTGTTTTGTCTCGCCAATGTATGAGCAGGGGCACTCAGCACACAGAATTTTGTACACAACACCCGGGCTCTTCTTTCTCGGCTGGTCCTTAGGGCAGGGAAGGCCCTATGGTGGGGTGAAAAGAACTTAGATGTTGCGTCAAGTTGTCGATTTTTAGATGTCTTCACTATACAAAAGCAATCGTCAATGCAGTTTCTTTTCATTAACCTGAACTTTCTCTCTGCTACATGGATGATTCTTTTGTGTAATGGAGACCTCTGAAATCGCCAACTTGACACAACATTTAAATTCTGTTTGCCCCGCCATACAGTACACGGTTGAGTGTGAACGAGACTGCACTATTCCTTTCTCGATGTCCAAGCGGTGAGAAAATGCAAGCACCTGAAACTCTTTACAGGAGGATGAGACACAATGGTCGTTACCTCCATTATGATTCCTCCCACCCCGTCAGCAACAAGGCACCTGTTGCGAACACTTTACTTCAAAGAGCCCATAGCGTACACACAGCAGACCAGACTCAGAACAGCAGCCTGAAGAGGACCACATGGTTGGGGACCTATGAAAGCCGGCTACCGAAAACCCTCATTCAGTCCGTCACCTGTCGCAGGGAGAAAAAGAGCAGAAGGCATACCAGTACCATAGGCGCAATGAGCCAGAGAGGCATTGGCCCAGATTTTCAAGGAAGGGGTGCACTTGCACATGTGCCTTCGTGCACACTAGGCCACTACCTCACGCCCCCCTGAAAACCAGCCAACAAAGGGAGAAGAGCCGAGGTGTTGCGTACAAAATTCCATGCACCGAGTGCCCGTGCTCGTACATTGGTGAGACAAAACACCTACCAGAATGAATTAGGCAACACAGGAATAACATCAGGAGGCAAAACAGAGAATGAAGTGCGGTCACCAAGCATTGTCAGGCATTCGACCACAAAACTGACTTCGAGGGAACGACAACCGTCAAAAGCGAGCCGCAACGGAGAAAAAGACTGTTGCTTCAATCATGGCACACAACTTGAACCGTTCTCTGTGAACTCTCCCCAAGGTGTATACAGTCTGCACTCCATGACGAATCACTGCAAGTGTGGTGGCTGTGCCAAGGATGATATAACGCAGCTTGAAGCTGGCCCCAGTCATTCCTGAGGAAGAGGCTGGAATGGCTTGGTAAAGTCTGATCTCCCCAGCTTGAATTTTGGTTGCTGTTTTTATTCCTGAATATGTTCCATCCCAATCAGCCAAATATATTTCAAATGTTTGCATCCTAACGATATATTGTTATATCTTGGACCATTATAAATGGGTTCAACTGTAGCACTTTAAGTGGGACTGCTCACGCACACACACTGTTGTTATGTGGGGTTTAACGTCCCAAAACCAGCTCTCATTATGAGAGACGCCGTAGTGGAGGGTTCCGGAAATTTCGACCACCTGGGGTTCTTTAACGTGCACTGACATCGCACAGCACACGGGCCTCAACATTTCGCCTCCATCGAAATGCAGCCGCCGCGGCTGGGATTCGATCCCCGACCCTCGGATCAGCAGCCGAGTACCATAGCCACTACACCACCATGGCGGGACCACGCACACACACTACTCACTGCAAGTGAAGCATGACTTCTTACTATGTGCCTTCTACAGTCATAATTTTAGAATTTTAATGTAAAAGGTCATATCAGTGCAGAAGCCACCCTTGACTGGCTTTCAACTCAGCAAGCTGAATGTTCATGTGCCGAGTGATAGCAAGTGCTTTCATGTGCACAATTTCCATAGACATTGTGAACCTATTGCTCCTGGTAAGGCGAATCGATTTGACAAGGTCCCCTTCAAATTTCTAAATTCACTCTTACGGAAAGCCTTTTGGGTTCAAGTGGTCCTGGCAAGGCTGTGCATTTGCATCCACCAGCAGCAAGCACGCTCATTCTCAACATCAAACTTGCACCTGGCCTCCAATTTAACACAATCCTTAGCATATTTTGTCATTTGAAGTTTGAATCCTGCAGCTTGGGACCATCTGTGCCTGCCCATTGCTTCCATTCGTTATTGTTCAAAAGCACGGGGTCTGCCACATGGGAGGGTATGCAATGCAAGACGCACCACAAGCTGCCTACACACTCCCCAAAAAGGGCATCGGGTAATGACTAAATGGCCCAAGTGTGCATATGCCAAATCAAATAGTGCTGAATAGTGGCCAAGAATTCGAATACTGAACACCAGAGCCCTCATTCAAAATTCAAAGAAACAACAAGTACATTACAGACTGAAAACCTCCGACTTACGAGTGTTTGTTTTGGTATAATTTTTCAGTACGTTCAATGCACATGAAAGTTGATTTCCAGCAACAAAGGTATAGTATAAGAGCTTTAAGCAAATGTCGCTATCATATTTTTGATTTAAGCAAGCGTGTAGGCCGCAGCCGCTACTGCACTTACATGATTTCAAATAGAGCTGAACCCCTCTTTAATACCTGTGCCACACGGGCATGTTGGAAGGCCTTTTGAGTCGACAACCTTCGAAAAGCCCAGAACTCTACATACTCATGTAGTCCTGGTGCTGCTGCAAGGCAGTTTTGAATGGCCGTTGAGTGGTTCAGGCATTTCATGCAAGGACTGAGTGGCACTGAGGATGTTTATTTTTTTTTCATGCCACGGAAAGTTAAATACTAAATCCAGTTAGCACAAATACTTCTGTTGCTTCTGTGCAAACATTGATATAAACTTAAAGGTGAACATTTGACAGAGATCTGTGTCTGGTTGGGACGAAATTAAAGGTGAAAACAGGGGGACAGCAACCAAATTATAATCATTTAAAAGTAAAATTTACTTCTAAAGATGAAAAAACCCGACGTTTCGGGTCCCACTCGGACCCTTCTTCAGGGGTGACTGGAGGGCACCAGACAGCAGCAGTGCTTATAAGGCCTTCTTTCTTCTCTCTTCCTTCCTTTCTCACTTTCTCTTTTTTTCCCGTTCTTCAAGCCGAGGGGGTCATGCTAGTGTTGAACCAGGTGCCGCAGTCCGCTAAAATAGACACTTGGCATTGCACCTGCAGACCGGTTCACGTTTCCAGGTGTCGCCTGAATGTGCCATGATTCCACAAAGAGCCGCTTGTGAAAACTGGTTTCCAAGTCGAGGACGCAGGAGTTGTCAAAATCGATGCGGTGGTCGTGCACCTCGCCGTGTTCAGCTAATGCACTCCTTTGTCTGTCAAACTTGCGGACATCGTTCCTCTGCTGTCGTAGCCTCTCTGGGAAGTTCTTGGTCTCTCCCACGTACGGCACGCCGCAATCTGAAACAAGGAATGGAGTAAATCACACCTTGCGCTCTCTCCCTCGGCAGCCTGTCTTCGGGTGCGGAAAGAAACGGCCAAGTGTGGAAATTGGCTTGTGTGTACTTCTATCCCTGCTCAGACAGCAGCTGGTAGCTGAACGTAGGGACTACACACGCGATGGGCTTGGAATGCGGCGGGTCAGTGTCCTTTCGAAGGGGTCGGCGGGGATTAGTCAGGCGGCGAGCAACCTTTCCAACGAAGGCTTTCGTTGTAGCGTTCTTCAGAAGGTCGCTTTTGACCACCTGTTCTTCTTTCTATCCGCTTATTCTCCGAAGAACAAACCCTCCGTGCACGGGTCAGCAGAGCCGAAGGGTGGTTTAGAGTGGCGTCGAGATAGCGACCGGTGTGAGTCGGCTTTCGGTACACCGAGAACTGGAGCATGCCATCCACCTTTGTCACAAGGACATAAGGAACGGAA
>JABSTT010006108.1:0-14733 GCA_013339685.2 Hyalomma asiaticum | reverse complement strand
ACAACGTCGGACAGCGTAACCGGCGACGCTTGTGTACAGATTACCGTAACGAGCGTTAGCTACGACCGCTTCCATTCCGAAACACTCCAGGTGCAAGCAATTTGGCACCGTCTAGGCGCCCTCACGCTGGAAGTGCCCGGTGAAAAGACATGCCTGTCGGCAGTCGCTCCTTTGTGGCCGGCCAGACGTGCGCGTCCGAGGAGAAGTTCTGCTTACTGCATTGCACAGTGATCGAAACATACCGGGGACGCTCCTTTGCCTTTGTTCAAGCACTTATGAGAGTGCTGGGTTCGCTTTGGCGTCGGCATTATATCGTCTTCAAGGTCGCCGCCTAATGCACACTCTCATCTGTGGCCGCCGCGCAAACGTCAGCTCTGTTGTCAAAGCGCGGTTTCCGCAAAACTCGCCGGTAACGAAAGCCCCAGCGATTCTCTGACCACAGCGGCAGCTGAAAAACAGGATTGCCGAAAGCCGAAAATTCCCGCTACCCGCGTTCCCGTGTCTCGCCCCGCCGACGCCCCTCGGGGCGTCACAATGGCACAAGGATCGGTAGTAGGTCCAGTATTTCCTGTATCAATGACGTTCGCCATAAGCATTGAACTCACGAAGTTCACAAATGTACTCATGTGATGCAACACTCAGCATCGACAAATACTAGATTACCAACTATTACTAGCCGTATCTCACTGGTTATTGCAAACTGAAACGTCAGATATTTTAACCTTACGCAATCGCTTGCCACACTGAGTTGACAATATCACATGCCAAGCGGTCTATTTAGACATATAAAGGTTAAAAAAGTGTTTGTAAATGTAAGCTTTCCTATGGTTCTTACACGGTCGCCTGGCAATATTTTCCCTATGACCTTAATTGGGCTTCGTGCGTTTTTTTTTCTTTATTATTTCGCTGTGACTTCCCAGGCAGCACGCAACGTAGGGCCGATATTGGTTTTATGGCGGCAAATTTCGGGCCACCCACGGCCTACAGTTGCCGACAGCAAGCCAGTATAGGCTAAGCCGCCGTCAATGACTGGCAACGTCGGGCTACTATAGCCGCTGCCACGCCCATATCGGCAGGCCGTCGACTGTAATCGGCAACATGGGGCCGCATATGCCGCGTTACTGCCGACATCGACTGAGGCGATGGCTTTCAATGGCAACTATGGCGCCGATTTTCCCTTTCTGCAGACGATATGGGCTGGCCGACACCATTTGTCGGCAACACTGTGCCAAGTATGCCACCTTAGAGCCCCCGTCGGCTGAGCCGATAGCTTTCTCCGGCAAATGTGGCGCCGATATTGCCGCTCATCAGCATCGCCTGGGGAATGGCTAATTTGGCGCGATATTTGCCTAGAAAGATTATTTCACAGGAAACATTGAGTCATTTCTGCCGTCCTGGAGGCAACGTCGACTACGCCGCAGCCTTTCATGGTTGATATCGGCCGGGCCTCTTTGGAAGCCTGCTGTATATAATAATTGAGATCCGATCGAGACAAGCATGACCGAAGTTCACTTGAGAGATTCGACGTAAGAATCGCATGTTGAGCTTCATATATTCATGTATACGCGTTTCAGTGCCGGAAAATAGCGCACGTGCGTTTTGAGCAGCATATATGACATTTTCGCGCACTTTCTTTTTCATAAACAGCGCACACAAAAAACATGCATATAAACTATTGATATATACATCTATAGGCTGTTTTGCGGGAATTTGCGCAACAGGCTGGCGCAACAGTTAACAATAGCCAGAAGGATCGACAAGCATGGTGGAAAATTATCTGACAGCGCAAGTCAGAAAATTTAAATTCATAGAAATTGAACTGGTTCGTGCATACACCGATGGGCATAACCACCACTCATATGTTCAAACAAAGATAAACAGTTGCAAGCGGCGCTATATACTACAGACATTTAGCAACCTATGGAAGGAAAGGGCATATGGAGTTAACAGCGCAACAGCGATTGGACAAAAAAGTCTAGCGCAGACTTTATGGTTAGCTGAAGCGGAGATAAACTCGCCACCGGCGTTATACTACTGACATTTAGCAACCTATGAAAGAGATCGGTATACGGAGCTAACAGCGCGACAGCGAGGAGACGATACTGATCTAGTGCTAACTTTATATTCAGAGGACCATGAAATACATAGATCCCTTTGTATTGCAAATTCAAATGAAGTGCTCTTGTCAAGACCACGACATTTGCGAAAAAAGCTAAAACGGAAAATACGGAGCATTCATATGGCAAGCATTTTTCATCTCAAAGGTGGCAAACAAATGCACACGCCTATAATTGATATAGAGAGAGCTTTTCTGCTGAGTTCTACTAGAGTGCATGTGATCACACAGTGTTCTTGTGCAGGCGATCTGCGTATTTTATGGTATATAAAAACAGCACGGAGAAGAAAATCAGTTGAAAATCAAAGCTCTCTTCTGTTCCCTAGTTTCTTCACAGGTTTGTGCAGGGTTACAGTATAAACCAACCGTCCTAAGTCAAGCTGTTGTTGACCACGTGCCCCTTCACTACATTTGATCCGTGCGTTCGCGAAACTAGTGCATTCCTTTCAAAAACAGCTCCAGCACAGCGCAACGCATGTATCGCACCTCGCATAAGCTCAGCAACAGAAAATAATTGTCTAGTCGGGTAAACTTATACCTCCATTTTCCACCTCCATACTCTCTACTACCACGCAGATACAATAGGCTAATAATTCCTTAATATGTCCACGACATTGCGCGTAATTCCTGCTTGTTTAATTTTTTGCTTTTTTTGTGTCACGTCTGTTAGTGCGTTCTTTCCATACATATCGAATTCGTTTACACATCGGCCATCGGTTACGCTGTACTAGTTAGATGAGCAGAATATATCAAGCTTGAGTGCATGCTCTGTGCAGTGTGTCGGATTTACCACTGACGTTCGTATGAGATTATCGCGTTGATATAAGCAAACATGTACGTATTTTGATATTTAACAACTAATTTGTTTATAACCAATAAGGGCAAAAGAAGGGCGCGTAGAGACAGGGTCATCGCAGTATTTCTTGTGCGGAAAGGCAGCACGTGCATATCTTTCCTGGGCTGCAGAAAATGGCAAAAATGCAAGCAGAATGGCGGCGCCATGCGTCCTCGCTACGTTTGTTGCGTGCAGTGCAGCATTTCGCTCGCGTTTTTAGCTGGAGTGGGTGGTTCAGCCTCTGCGAAATCGTGTGTTACAAGTAGCTGGCAAGAGAACACATGCATACCAGCATATGCCATAGGCTGCACCGAGCTGCACTTAACAAATGCAGTCCCGGCGGGTGTCCCCGCCATTGTGCAAAAATGTTTGCCCCACAGACATGCTGTCTTCCACGTTCTGAGACAAGTACAAAAAAAGAAAGCACGAAAAAAAATCACAGCATATCCACGGGGTGAATGATGATGAGTGGGCGAAGCTCCGGAGGGAATCATCGGTAAACCGTGAATCTTTCGCGTAAATCGCCCAGTCGATCATCATGTAAAGGCGTGAGAAACACTGTATTGGTACGCTGGGATCTCGCGTTTAAGGGGGATATGCTGTGCTAGAGCCAGGCCTGCGCAGAACTGCAGGACAGTGACAGCGTAAGCAGGAGGAGCTACTTTCTTAGAGGCCACTTTAAACGCTTGAGGAAACTAGTGCAAGTAGAAGTGGTAGGTATCTCCTGCGCCATAACTTATCATTTTGCCAAGTAGGGAAGTACCCACTACGCCATAATTACCAGTGCCTCCGTAATGGGTTCAAAGCTACAAAGCACGCAGCTCTGTGTTCTTTCAAATGATGCCTCGACCTCGTTATACAATCCATTTTCGCGTCGTGTAGCGGTGTATTACTATTTTTCAACGTAACATTACGTTTGTTAATGCGATTCCGCGGGAGACATTATACCTGTTTAGGTCTATTAGCGATAATTTTTCAACCACAGGCGAAAAAAAAAGAAAAAAAAAACAGGCGTAGCTCAGTGGTAGAACGCTCGACTGCCACGCCGAGAGCCTGGGTTCGAATCCAAGGCAGAGGACGCACCTTTCGGAATTTTTTTTTTATAAATGTAGACGTGGCTACGTACATCACCAACAACGAACACCATGGGATGTACACACCCACGCCCTAAGGAGCTTCGCCCCAAAAACCAGTGTGCTCTGCCGAGAAGCAACCTAACACGTGCTAAGCCAGAAGCAACTAAACATAAAAAAAAGTGCGTGGGGAGGGGGCGCGCGTCCCCTCCCGAACTGACCACCATAGTCAAGGCCCCCTCCATGCACATCTATTGTGCTCATCTGCAGTTTGCACAAAAATGTGATTCTGAACCTGCTTTTGCTGGCGTTTGCTGCCTTCGGAGGGGGAAGCCACGGGGAACTTTCCGCGCTCTCTCGTCGCGGCTGCATTGCTACCAACGTGGAAGGTATACAACGGCTGCACGCAGTCTGTCTACGCGTTTATCGTTTATCATGTACCGCATTTATCGATCATTCAATTGCGCGATTCCTTGGCGAGTGTAGCTTCTAAGACCATGCCCATCCCAACTGTGACATTGGTTGTATATGAACACAAGCCTGTGCCTTTTGGTGAGACTACAGTGTCGTCGCCGAATTTGTATTGCGGACTCACAACAGTAGCGTGCAGAGCGGATGGCAAAATTCGGTAAGTTGCTGGCCAGTTTTCAAAATGGGACGTGGCGCATTTTGTTGTGATGTTAAATTACAGGTTCCACTTTATATATTATTTGTGTCGTGAGGTGCGTAGGCTCTTTATTTTGGAATAAAGAGCCTACGCACGTTGTCCCAAAGCAGTTTTACTTCATGTAGTTAATCCTGTGCTTGTATCAAACACCCATTGTGTGGTGACTTGCAGTTGTCGTACCATTGTTTTTTCTTTCCCGTATTTTTAAAGGTAATGTGATACCGAACACGCGCTCCTTGCTTTAGGACACGTGCGGTAGTTCGGCACGCGATGGCATTTTTAAAGTAGCCTTGAAAAGATGTTCCTTCTCTAATATCTGCTTATAATGCACCTTGCACCTATCATTTAAGGACATTTTTTACCTAACGACCCCGTCCCTGGTGTGTGTCGTGTTAGCTCATGTCTACATGTTTTCCTTTCCGATGTATGTCAAAAATATTACATTTATTATAATGCAAAATGCACCTATTTCAAGTAATGTGCCGCTTTTAAAGTTGCTTTGCAACAGAACCTTTACTCACGTCTTTTTCTCCTTGGGTATCTAAAGCGACGCGAAGCTAAGATCTGGGGATTGTATATTGAACATAAATTCATTATATAGTTAAAAGGAGAACTTTCTTTTGTTATTTTCTAAACTAGTGCCCGATTATGAGATGTTTCTGACATTTCATGAATTTCTGCGTTTTTTCGTCAATCGCACATAATTTGCATACAATGATAGTATTGTGCTGATGTGCTTCAAAGCTGTGCTAACTTTTCATGCCTTTTCCCGCAGGTTACATCCTTGCCGAAACTTTTCCACTACGACGGTGCAACACGAGAATAGCATATTATCAATTCAAAGTCCAGAAAATAAATGAAATAGTGCTTTTCTCTATAAACCTCTCTTGTTGTGTTATTTGGTTTGTTTAGAGCGCATTAATAAAAAGTACAGAAGATCCACTTAGCCCCATTTATTACTGTGTTAATAGAGCTTTCGCGTATGCATGAGAGGCACATTTACACAAGCTACTGTTGGTCCATTTCATAGTGCCTTCGAAAATGCCTTCATGGCCCTTCGAAGATGTGAAAACACAAAAATAAAAAATTTTGCAATCTCAACGGTGCGATACACGTGGGGTAAACACTAGAAACACCATAATGGCTGTGAACGGTCGCGCAAGGGGTTTCCCCATGTCGACGGGGCCGACAACACGCCAAAAAAGCCTGAATGCCCGCAACATCGGCCAATGCTACCTAGCCAAATTCGACCCATTCTGGCTGGCCAAATTTCGCCCACGCTGGCTGGCCAAATTTCTTCCACTCTCGCTGGCCAAATTTCGCCCACTCTGGCTGGCCAATTTCGACCCATGGTGGCTTCGCCACAGGGAGCCATTCTGGCTGGCCGTCATCAGGCAGATGTGGGTGAAAATAGCGCGAGCGTGATTTGCCGACTTAGGCCCGATATCGCTGCCGACTTTGGCCGACTTCACGCCTACATCAGTCCTGTGTTGGCGTGCTGTCTGGGTTAGGTTATGGTCGAAAAACATGGGGCTGATGTAAATAACTTATTGGGCTTTCTTACTAAAGGAGAGCCTAGAGTAGCGAGTTTCCTTCTGCCTAACAGAGAAGTAATATCCCGTTCAGTGAGTTACATGTTACAGACATGCCATATTTTCGTCCCTGATTCCGCGCACCAGGCAAGCAAATAATGGTGGTGCATACAGCCCTCAATTGTAACTATTCCAATGACGAATAACTGCAGGACTTTCTCGGTGCTTTAACTTGGAATTGAATTAATTGTTGCGCGAAATTTCCATATTTCATACATCTAAACACTAGTTTCTTCAAAACAAAGTGGCCTGATAAATCTGTTTACTTGAGTGAGCAGAGGCTCGATGTGGGCAAGTTTGTTTTGCATGCTTGAAATGCCTGTGCTTTGTACCTGTTTCTTTTTTTTTGTCCCCGTTCTCTTGCGCACTTTTTTTTCATGGAGCTGACTTGCATTTTTGCTTGATATGTAGCCTTCTCTATTCGATTTGTTCGACCAGATACTGGAGCCGATAAAGGTATTCGTATAAAGAGATTTCTTTTCATTTCATTTTCCCATTGGCTGCTCATGGATAGTCTCAAGTATCAATCGTCTCGGCGACTGTAGTTATTTCGGCTGTTATGTTTGCGACACTGTATATTGCATTCAAGAAACGATATGATTTCAAATTAATTTCCTGCCTTGGTGAAATTAATAAGGCATCGCATGACCTCATGTGAGCAATAGCGAGGGACTATTCAAGCATTATCAGAGAATTCACATATAATCCATACAGGTCATCTTAGGCACATTAAAGAGCCACGGTAGTGTCAGAGGATATTAGGTATTATATAAGTACAAATCGGTTGAAGAAAAAGACTTAGCATTCGAGGTCTCGCTCGTTTGTTGCCGCTGCGAAGATGAGCTTCCCCACAAGACGGAGAGCTGCTGCTGTCCTTGAGACATATTGTCGCGAAAGCGACGATACGAATATGGTGACCTCATCTTGAATGAATGTCGCGACCACCACCTGGTGGTAGCGGAGCTGTTGACCCTTGTGCACGCTCGGCGATGAACCGCAACGCGGTCTTTTTGTTGACTCGTTATTTGTAGTTTTTTTTTTGCGTGCGGATTACACTGCAAAGCAGTGCTGTCCAGTCGTAAAGTTGGTTGAAATTTCCTCTTTCTGCAGCATCGTCCTCGGAAGGGGACACGCCGTGCGTGCACATTGCGACCATATGTAAGTCGTCAAGAAAAATGACCAAAGCGAAGCTGTATTGGGCCACCCATGTAGGAGCACTGCTCAAAAAGAAAAAAAATGATTGCACTGCACCCCATATTCCCCACGCGAGCGCATACAACGTACGAAAGCGTCAGCGCCCCACAGAAACAGGAATAAGAGTGGAAGAAGGGTCGGGTGGCAAAGGGGAAGGCTTTGTACAGGAAACAGCGGCATACTTTGTGCTTTGTTCGCTAGCTCGATGACCTTAGCCAGCGAACGTTTCACCGCAGAAAAACCACGCGTGTTTTCGGGTGCAGAGACTCGCCATATTTTTCCATCACCGCAGAGAGCTAATTGTGAACACATTGCAGAAGCGTCTGCCTGCCGCGGCGCTGTGCTGCAAAGACTGCAGGCTCCCCTTTCACGTTCTTATCGTAGCACTCTTTGCCGATAAATGACATGTGCCCCTCGTTTGCCACCACCGTTTCCCACAGACATGCACATACACATACAAAGAACTTTATTGTTACATACGAAGAACTTTATTGTCCCACAGACAAACTACAACTTTCCCTGCCATAGAGTGACAAGTCAACTTCTTTTGTGAGTTGAAAGACTCCACGTTCTTCGTTTTAAAGGCCACCGCAGAGACGCGAATGCCCATAGCCGCACCTTCCCAGAATGGGCGCCTTTGTTCGTGTATGTGATGGGCCAGTATAGGTAGGCAGTGGGGCACCGGCTGAAAAAATTTCGGGGGGGGGGAGAGGGCTTCAGCCCGTTCAGCTCAAGCCTGCCTACGCCACTGCTTCTAGCCGCACCTTTTCGAAAACTAAGAAATGCAGCCATTGAAGATGGTGCTATATTGGCGACTACTACAGCAAATCCTCTTTCTGTGTCGACAAAGACAACTCTAATTGAAGTTAAATAAGACGGCGCACTTGTTCAAGCACTGGTCGACACTTGAGCTCTCGTATCTGTGATGAGTTCGAGCGTAAGTAGATGTTTAAAGAAAATCCCGACGCCAGCCGCTGCCAAGTGCTTCGTGTGGCCGACAGCGGCGCGCCGGTTGTTCTTGGCATGTGTACTGCGCCTTTAACTATAGCCGACCGTCCTACTTCTGTACTCTTCGCTGTGATCGACAACTTCCCTCATGACGTTATGCTTGGCTTGGATTTTTTGTGTAATGATTAGGCTCTTATCGACTGCGCAAGCAGCGTCCTTCAGCTAGAGCTGCCTCAACTGACCGATGCTCCAGGAACATCCCCACCACGTTTGTGCTCGCTTCCAGACGTGCATCTCTCTCTCGAGGTGGTCACTTTCGTACTTTGGCCGCACAGCCTCCGGTTCTAGACGGTGACTATGTGCCTTTTCGAGTAGTCGACGTCATTTTGAATAGGAACGTTGCTATTCTCCATACGCTGGTGACGATCACAAATAACAATGTCGCACGTCGGCTCCCGAATTTTAGTTTGTGTCCTCGGGTGCTTCCGGGAGGCATGTTCTTGGCCAGTGTTGCTAATGTCCCGGAATTTAAAGCTAAGACCCTGTAGGCCGACACTAGTCCATTAGCGTCTTTTGCGGATAGCTGCTCTGGCTCTACGACCGATGAAATGGTTGGAGCTGACCTATGCTGTGGGCAGGCTAAGGACATCCGTCTCCTGAAGTCGTACCGGGACATCTTAAGATTTTGGCGACAAACCGTTAGGCCAGACAGCTCTTGTTCAACACCGTATACACACTGGAGACGCGAGTCCGATTCGTCGGCGTCCCTACCGCGTGTCGCCAATCAGTCATCCAATCAGAAGAGGGCAAAATGCTCAGCACAATCATCATCGAATATTCAGGCAGTCCTTGGCTTCACCTGTAGTCCTTGTGAAGAGAAATGATGGTAGCTGGTGCTTCCGCCTCGACTATCGTCACTTAAAGGGCCCCTAAACAACCCCGAGGTCCAAACTTTGTTTTAAAGATATAACTGCGCTCCTGTGCGATGTGAACATGCTCCCGCAAGAATTTCGTGAATAAATGCAATAATAAAGAAGTTACACGGGTTTAAGTGGCCGCTTGCGTCGGTTTCGTTTTCTCGGTCGGCCTACCCACCCTTCTCTGCCGAGGAGAGGGTAGGCGCGGCGCGCCGTCGTGACTCCGCCCACTTTTGACACGTGACATGACGTGAGTAATTGACGTCATTGACGCTTGCACTGCAGTACCAGTTGCTCCGGCCAGCGCTGCTCCTGCGCTCACGCCGGTGGGATGGCCAGAGGATCTGACAATAGACGTTTCGACCAATCAACGAGCTGCAGCTACGCAAAGTTGTTCGCGGTAGAACTTGACGACACCTAGTATGCGAGCGTGACTGGTCAATGGCAGGAAAGAGGCGCGGGAATTGTTTTTTGCAATACGGCGTCTGTGTGGCACGCAGCGCTGTCATATTAGCAGAGTGTGATCGCCGCAACCTTCTCTATGATTGAGTTAGCTTATTTGGGCGGCTTAAAAAAAAGTTGGAGCCTGTTTAGTGGCCCTTTAAACAATGTTAAGCGTAAAGACGTATATCCGCTACCACGCATCGGCGATGCCTTGGACTGCTTGCACGGAGATAACTACTACTCCTCCAACAATCTTCCTTGCGGTCACTGGCACAAATCTGTCGACGAAATGGACCCCGAGAAAACCGCCTTCATCACGCCTTATGGTTTATATCAGTTCAAAGTAATGCCCTTTGGCCTATGCAATGCTCCTGCACATTTACACGAATGATGGAATCTCTTTTACGAAGCTACAAACGGACCATCTGTCTTTGTTATCTTGATGACATCAATGTTTTTTCGCCTACGTTCAGCAGCCACCTTACGCGCCTCACCGCAATTCTCGCAGTCATCTGCAAAGCCAACTGAACTCCACGCAATGTGAATTTGTGCGCCATCAAATTACCGTTTTGGGCCATCTCATTGAGGCATCCGGTATACAACCACACCTTGAAAAGGTTCGTGCCGTTCGCAACTTCCCTGTACCACGTTCTGCTTCTGATGTGCGCAACTTCGTTGGCCTCTGTTGGTACTTTCGCCATTTCGTGAAAAACTTCGCCGACGTCGCTAGGCCTTTGACAGATCTTGTAAAGAAGAACGCAATGTTCAAATGGGGGCCGGAGCAGGCCTACGCATTCACTACTCTCATTGTAGTTCTGACTACTACTCCAATACTTGCCCACTTTGATCCATCTGCTATGACAGAACTACATATTGACGCAGGCGGCCACGGCATCGGCGCTGTTCTTGCCCAGCAGCAGCACAGTAGACAGTGCGTGACCACTTACGCCAGCCGTCTGCTGTCACCTTCTGAGAGAAATTACTCCAAACGAAAGAGGGTGCTTGGCATTAGATTGGGCCATCGCAATGTTCCGGCCTTATTTGTACGGACGCGATTTTTCCGTCATTACAGGCCATCCTGCCCTCTGCTGGCTCTCATCTCTCAAGGACCCGACAGGACGGCTTGGTCGGTGGGAGTTGCGCCTCCAACAATTCTCCTTTGCTCTCATCTACAAGTTAGGACGTTTGCCCAAAGACGCCGACTGTCTCCCTCGTCACCCCGTGGATCCCCCCGATCCTGTTGCGCATGATCCGGAGACCTTCATGATGCTGTTTACTGACATACGCAACATGCGCTATGAACAACAACGCGACGAATCGGTGCGCCTCATCATCGTTGTAGTGCAGTCTGGCAGCACAGGCGCTGCGTTCCGCATGTTCGTGCTGCACGACGGTTTCCTCTATCGTCGCTATATCAGCGCAGAGGGCCCTGAGCTTCTCTTTGCACTTCCTTGTCATCGGCGCTCCGTAGTTCTCGAACAACTTTATGATGCACCGGCGGCAGGACACCTTGGAGTTTTGCGCACCTACGATCGCGTGTGACGTCGCTTCTTCTGGCCCGGTCTCTACCGCCCTGTGCGTCATGTCGCAACTTGTGACCTGTGTCAGCGCCGCAAGAAACCTGCCCTGCCATTTGCCGGAGGACTCTATCCCATTGATGGTCCCTCAGAGGCACTCGACCGCGTAGGCATTGACCTGCTTGGCCCTTTTCCGACGACGAATCGAGAGAATAAGTGGATCGCTGTCGCTACCGAGTACGCGACACGCTATGCGATAACAAAGGCTTTGCCGACTAGTTGCGCGGCAGACGTCGCAGACTTTCTTCTCCATAATGTCATCCTCCAACATGTTGAGCCTCGACAGTTACTCACAGACCGCGGCCGCTCGTTCTTGTCTCGAGTTGTCGAAGATCTCGGCAATTGTGCCACACCGCATAAGCTGTCCACCGCCTACCACCCACAAAGGAATGGTCTTACCGGATGCCTCGAGCGCGCTCACGGAGAGGCTTTCAATGTACGTTTCCAAATACGACCGCGACTGGGACGCCACGCAGACCTACGTGACATTCGCGTATAACTCGTCGCGACAGGACATCGCAAGATATTCGCCTTTTTACCTGCCGTATGGTCGGGACCCCACATTGTCGTTCGACACCCTCCTCCCTTGTGTACCGCACGTCTCGACTGAGTACGCTCGGGACTCTATCGCGCTCACATAGCTCGCCAGGTCGCCCGTTCTCGTCTATCCGCTTCTTAGGACACACAAAATGAAAGATACGATCGCAGGCACCGCAATGTCAAGTTCGTCCCATGTACTTGGGTCCGTCTTTGGTCCCCGTGTCGCCTTGTGGGCCTCTCCCAGAAACTTCGGTCCAGCTACACAGGACCTTAGGTAATCCTACGCCTGGTCAACGACCTCAACTACGAGACCTTTACCATTTGATTAGGTCGTCGATGCGGCTCCTGTTCACGCTGTGCTGGCTTCCCGGCTTAAGCCGTAGTGTCACGGTGCTTGTGGAAAGCAAGGTGGCAAGGAGAAAGAAGAAGAGGAAGAAGAGGAGTTCATTCCCAGGCCTCGCTCCATCCTGTTGTTCGGTTCGGAGCCTCCGGAATAAACGTCAACTCTTAAACGACTTCGGCCTCGTAACATCTTGGTGGAGGTGCTGGGTATCGGTGCCGTACTCGTCCAGCGACACGCTGAGAAAGAACACGTTATCGCTTATGCCAGCCGCTCACTAAGCAAGCCTGAGTGTAACTACACCGTAACCGAGCAGGAATGCCTTGCCGTCGTCTTTGCAGTCCAGAGGTTTCGTTCTTACTTATACGGTCGACACTTCAAGATTGTTACGGACCACCACTCCCTCTGCTGGCTTGTAAGTCTGCGCGATCCATCTGGCCGACTTGCACGCTGGGCCCTCAGACTACAAGAGTACGACTTCGCTGTATCGTACAAGACTGGTCGGCGTCACGCTGATGCAGATTGCCTTTCGAGGATGCCACTGCCATCCACAGACTGCGATGCGGACAGTTTTGACAACTACCTGGCTGCCCTCACACCTGCTTTTCCCGACCTTGACAAGTTCAAAGCTGAGCAGCACAAGGACCCCAGTTTGCAGTCATGCTTTCAAGCCTCGGAAAGGTCTACGCCGCCTCGTCGTTTTTGTGTTCGCGATGGCTTACTGTACAAGAAGAACTACACAGCAACTGGTGCACAACTCCTGCTGGTGGTTCCGGAAAGCCTCCGCACTTCTATCCTGCTAGCCATGCATGATGACCCTACTTCAGGTCATCTGGGTGACAGCAAGGTGACAGTAGTTCACTCGCAATCCTTCCCCAGATATGCGCCGAAACGGCGCTTCAGTGCCCGGGGGCCTTGCTACGGAGACACAAAGGAAGCACGCAGCTGCCTGCTGCGTGCTGTTACTGGTCAGCCATTTTGGCCAGATTGACTACATCTGTATAATATCTTGTAAATAAATCTTGTATATACCTCCAGCATCCCCGTAATACACGTGTTCAAAACAGCGACAGTGCGCTAATGTGGCTAAACTAAGGGGAAAAAAGACAGCTTAAATAAGGTAATTTTGAAAGGCAGTGTCATAGTATGTTCTGTGTTCAGTTTTGGATTGTGCATAGTGTATCAATGTAATCACACAGTACAGTGAAGAAGTGATCCCATAAGTAGCTGTAATTGCATTAAATGAAAAGTTTTTATTATCTATCTGTGGCTATGTGACGTCATCCAACCACGATGCTTACGGAGACAATTTGGAGATGCCTCGTGCACATTTCTGAAACATAAGCATTCAGGTAAGACATTCAAATGTCATGTTCTCGTTCTTTTGAAGGCCGCTGCGGTGCCGTGCAACCCACTCTACTTCTGTATCCCGGTGACTGTGGCTGCAAGCACGACGCTCGTGCTGCCAACAACGTCGTTCGCCATGGCATACGTCTACGACCGGTTCGATATTGGACCGTGGAGCCTGGTACGCATCATTCAATAGCGCTCGTACGGAATTGCGTAGGATGGCTTACGCAATCCTGAACCAGCGCTCGGGCTTGAAGAAATGAAAAATAAATGCATTCTACCGACAGCCGAAGCTGATAAAAACGCCCCACTAAGACTTGGTAATCGCGCGCGACACGCAGAGCTCGCTGGCTGAGCGCGATGTAGCCACGTTCAAAAGCACTCTCCCTACGTAGGGCTAGCCTTAGTGTACGGTATTGGATACAGGTTTTTTTGGGGCTTATAAGATTACTGTGGTTTGCAAATAGCAAATGCAAATCAATATCAGCGTTTGGAGAGGATGTGCTTTTCATTGTTGTCACTGACATATGTAGCAGTTGTAAAGGACAGAAAGTTGAGCGAGTTCGTAACATTCCATAATCAAAAGAAGAGGCGTGCAGGACACGGACACGGCGTTCGTGGTGTTCACTGCTCTTCTTGTGTCCGTGTCCTGCACGCCTCTTCTTTTGATTATGGTAGCAGTTGTAGTTACCTGAAATAACAGCAAACATGGTAGCATGCTCTATTATGAGTTTCGCACATTCAGGAGAACATTATTGACTGAACAACTAACCGGGATGCCAAATATGCGTTACGATGAAATTCTGGACGAACCGCATTATTAACATCGTGCGTTCGTTAGTCGTTTAGTTCATGATTAGTCATCAATTTCATACGCGATGAGGGGCGTTACGAGAACTGGGCCAATGGCAGTGATCGAGCAGACCTGTGGCGCCTTGACAGGGGATCTGATATGATCGAATGATGCATAGGCCCGAATGCAGTGGATGGTGGTAGGTGCGCCAGCTTGGCGTGTCTGTATGGCCATCAAGGAGGTTGCCTTCCTGGGTGATGTACTTCAGAGTGGCACTTGAGACATGGGCGCGCATATGTGCATTGCTCTTGTTAATTAATTAATTGTAACACAATACTAATGCATTA
>JABSTT010006107.1:0-14120 GCA_013339685.2 Hyalomma asiaticum | reverse complement strand
ACTCCCGCGTCCGTTGTGGTACTCTGCTGCCACCCAAAAAACCGGATTCGATCCCGGCCTCGGCGGTCGCATTTTCGATGGCGGCGCAAACGCCAGAGGCCCGTGTACTGTGCGTTGTCAGTGTGCGTTAAAGAACCCCATGTAGTCTAAATTTCCGGAGCCCTCCACTACGGCTTTATTCTTATTTCTGTCTATTTCACTCCCCCACCCCGCTGGCCGCTTAGACATGCTCCCTACATGGGCCGCATAAATTAGCGTCCTTTCCTAACAGTACTACGATCATCATCATCATCATAACATTGCGAATCTTGTCAGACTCTCACATCATTGCGTTCCTTTTCTTACACAAGTCGAGGATGCCTTCTAATAACTCCTAAAAGATTTACCGGAGTGCTGAGACCGTGTGCTTGCAACTTACAGGCGGGAGGGCGGCCAAACACGTCAGCAATGGAGTCTAGAAATCCGATGACGTCGGAAAATCTGATGCGCGGGTGTTGTACAACAAGGTAGCCACATCCGCAAGGTAGAAGACCAAATTGCTCATCAGCGCGGAAGCAACTTGGTGGCAACTTCAAGCGCTCGTAAATCGCGAGCCAGTCCCTCAGGTCGTTGCCATCCACTCCACTTAAGACAGGTGGGTCACGGACACAATTGACACTGGGACATGCGGTCGGTGCGGGAGTAAGGGCTTGCTGAGTGGTGTGTTGAGGAGTGTAGACGGCACTTAAGAGAACCTACTTTCCGGGAAACAAAAGTGCAATGAAGTCGTTTTGAGGGTGCCCGCACCTGCCACAAATTGTAAGGACGTTTATACTGAACGCTGGTGGAACAGTCGAGCGGGAGCTTGGTCGATGGCTGCAATCACCAACCCCGAGAACGACACGCGTGCACGAACAAGGTGCAAGACAATGTGCAGGACTGCACATTGCTCGTGAGAGACATACCCACTTGCTGTCACGAGAGAGGGTGCCCAACTATTTCTCATCGTTGCAACTATATATATATATTCTCGGTCACCCAGTGGACATGGCTGTCGGCTACCCTGACCCCACAGAGCTTCATGTTATGCTCGATTTTAGACACACTAACACCCACCCACCCACGCACACACACACACACACACAAACACACACACACACACACACACACACACATATATATATATATATATATATATATATATATATATATATATATATATATATATATATATATATATATATATATTGTAATGAAGAAAGAGAGGGACACAGCGCCTTTGGTGCACACCGGCTGTTCTATTCTCGCTCGTCGTCTTTCTCCGCTTCGTAGGCGCTCACCCCACTCTGCTAGTGCGACCGTTTGAACTTCAGTTCGCTTTTTACCATTGATCGCTAGTTAGAGTCGCGCCAGAAAGTGTTGAGTGCTCGCGATGTTCGCGACCGGACGGACCTGCTGCTCGCGGAACACGCTGAGCGAGACAGGAGAAACCTTGGAAGGTAAGCCGCTTCGTGGTTTTCATTTAGTGTACAATGCACAATGCGAACTAGACTGGTCAGTACAATGTTTTCTTTTCCTTGGTGGCACCTCCTATGTCCGGAACCGCGCATGACCAGTTGCCTGAAGAAATTTTTTAAAATCGCGAAAGAGAACGGCTATAAAATAAGAATATTTAAGAAGCTACCGCAGTGTTCATGATTAGCAGCAGATGGAGCTACGCGGTAGCTCTCACCGCGCGTCGCGTACGTGTCGCTAAAACCGTTTCAGATGGCGTGCATGTAACGTACGTGGACTTTTCACGTTTGCGTACATAAAGTCCCTACGTACGTGAAAATAAAAACTGTCCAATGCGAGAACACATTATGACGCGTGTATAAAAGCCGACGCATTACGCCGCTTGTCAGTCTTTCCGTCGACCAACGACTGTTCACGCTGCTGTTGCTGGGGGTTGTGATTGGCCTTATTTTACTGGGCACAAGTTCGCCCAATAAACAGTTCGTCTGATATCACCTTGAATCCGGCGTGCTTCATCTCGAGTGCTGCATACGTCCCCGTCCAGCCGTGAGCCAAGCCAAAGCCACCAAGAGGACGACTCCGACCTGGTCCTTGGAGTTAGCCGCAGAAAACAAGGACTCCCACCAGAATACCTTCTGCTTCCCGACAAGGACAAGTAGACAAGGGCTGCAACGAAACCAGCATCCACGATGACAGAAGCAGGATCTCCGACAACCGTGGTCGTGAATCAGCCCAAAGAGCCCCCTACCTTCCGCGGATTATCGTACGAGGACCCGGATAGCTGGCTGGAGATCTATGACAGTGTCGCAGCCCTTAACAAGTGGGACCCCGACGATAAGCTGCGCCATGTATACTTGTATTGGGAGGACGCAGCAAGGAGCGTCGTGCGGAAAAGGCGCATCACTGCTTGAGACTCGTGTGCAGCTCCCCAACAAGAACGTAACGATCATTACGGAGGAGATGTCGCGGCTTTTCCGCCACGCCGACGCAGACATGTCCGAGGAGAAGAAGTTTCGCCTTCTCATGCAAAGAGTTAAGGAGGAGCTTTTCGCCAGGTTAATAAGAAAGCGCCCGAAGACGGTACAAGAGTTCCTCTTCGAGGCGACGACCATTGAGAAGACTCTTGAAATGCGCACCCGCCAATACGATCGGCGCATGTCCCCAGACGTCCCAGAAGTCCGAGGACTCGGCCCCGACGACCTACGCGAGACTATAAGGGCACTTGTTCATGAAGAACTGCGCCAGATGTGTCTGTCGTCTCAGCCCCAGGTCGCCTCCCCCGAATACATTATTCGCGAGGAAGTACAGTGCTCACTGAGTGTTCTCGAACGACCGCAGCCCCGAACGGAGGCGATTACCCAAGTCACTGCTCTTCTCCGTCAGAGTCCCTACCGTGTTTCGGCACGGGAACGTGACGCCATCAAGCAACAAGTCGACGAAATGCTGTGTGACATCATTCAGCCGCCTACGAGTCGGTTGGCATCACCAGTGGTGTTAGTGAAGAAGGATGGAACCCTACGTTTTTCCTCGATTATCGTCGCCTGAACAAGACCACGAAGATGTGTATTCTCTCCCGTGGATAGAAGATGCCTTGGATCGACTCTACAACGCGAAGTATTTTTCGTCGACGGACCTCAAAACCGGCTACTGGCAAATCGAAGTAGACGAGAGAGACCGAGAGAAGACTGTCTTCAGAACACCAGACGGCCTGTTCGAGTTAAAGGTCATGCCCGTTGGTCTTTGCTCAGCGCCTGCGACGTTACAACGGGTTATGGACACAGTACTCGCCGGCTTGAAGTGGCAGACTTGCCTCGTCTACTTCAACGGCGTAGTCCCATTTGCTTGCAGCTTCGACGAACACATCCGGCGCCTTGAGGCTGTTCTTGGGTAATCAAAGCCTCCGGACTTACCCTGAAGCCAGAAATGTGCTGCTTCGCATACGAGGAACTTTTGTTCCTAGGCCACGTTATAGCAATTCGGGAGTGCGGCCTCATCCTCGAAAACATCTGCGATCGCCGAATTTCCTCCGGCCACCGACAACAAGGAAGTACGCCGATTTCTAGGCCTCTGTGCTTATTACAAGCAGTTCGTCAAGAATTTTCCTGGATCGCCGAGCCACTGACGTACTTCACGAAGGCCGACGTGAACTTCAAATGAGAAAGGCGGCAATTCGAAACATGTCAAGAACTAAACCGGCGCCTGCAAACGGCGACAATACTCGCGCACTTCGACAAAGAAGCCGACATCGAAATTCACACGGGCGCAAGCTGCACAGGGCTTGGTGCTGTGCTCGTGCAGAGGACCGACGGATTTGAAAGGGCTATCAGTTTCGCTACCTGTCACTTTCAAAGGCGGAAGTGGATTACTCCATCACGTAAAAGGAATGTCTTACCATCTTCTGGGCTACATCAAGTATTTCGCCGAGGACTGGCTTCGCTTTTCCTGCCGAACAAGCTTCTCATGAAGAAGTTCTCGCCGCTCCGCGCCGACCACCTCCTTGTGGTGCCTTCAGCATTACGTCCAGAGGTTCTGGAAGCGTCACACGACGACCCGATAGCCGGACACCTCGGTTTTTCCCGCACACTATCAAGAATACAAGAGAAGTACTATTGACGTCGCCTCAGTGCTGACGTCGCCCATTACGTAAAAGACACGCAGTGACTGTCAGGGATGCAAGAAGCCGACAAATAGACTAGCCGGACCTCTGCAACACATTGAACCACCTCGACAACCGTTCCAGGAAATCGGCATGGCCTTACTGGGGCCGTTCCCGACGGCTACTTCTGGCAATAAATGGATCGTCGTAGCGTCTGGCTACCTCACTCACAGAAAGAAAGGCCTTGCCCAAGGGTACTGCCGCCGAGGTCGCCAAGTACTTTACTGAGAACAGCGTCCCGCGTCACGGAGCCCCGGAGGTCCTCAACACCGACAGAGGTACGTCCTTTAAAGCTGACCTAACGCAGGTGATCTTGCGGTATAGTCACACGAACCACCGCCGGACCACCGCCTACCGCCCGCAGACGAACGGCCTCATCGAGCGTCTAAATAAGACCATCGCCGACATGCTAGCCATGTACGTCGACGTCGAACACAAGAAGTAGGACCTCATGCTTCCGTATGTGACCTTCCCGTACAACACGGCCGTGCAAGAAACGACGCAGCTTGCTCCATACAAGCTTGTCTACGGACAGAGCCCAAAAACGAAGGTTGACGCCATGCTACCGGTCGGCACTGACGACGAAGACCTCGACGTTGCCAGCTACCTGGGCCCGTATTCACAAAAACACCTTACGACAAAAATGCTGGTAAGAGAAAATTTCAGCCAATCCTGATGCTGGACATATCATTACAGAAGCCCGCTGACCAATGGCAAAAAGCACTTACGAAAGAGAAGTTTTGTGAATTCGGCCCCTGGGGCGCGCCAAAGAAGCTCGACAGCTAGCCTGCATATCAAGAGCCACCAGATGGTTGACAGGCGCCACTATAACCTTCGACGACACCACACCGAATACCGACCCGGTTACCTTGTATGGGTCTGGACGCCAATACCACGGTGCGGGCTGTATGGGAAGCTCTTGCGCCGCTACTTTGGACTCTATAAGGTAGTCCGACGTTGTGGTGAACTGGACTCTGAGGTCATGCCCGATGGCTTAAAGTCGTTCCAGCGGCGGTGTGCACGACCCGAAGTTGTACACGTGGTGCTACTCAAACCTTATTACGCGCGCTGATTAACTGTTGCGTTCTGTTAATTTATTGCATGTAGCCTTGCATGTTTTGTTTTTAGCATCGGGACGATGCTCTTCAGAGGGGGTTAGTGACACGTGCGGTTGTTTTCGTTTGTTTAAAAGAGAACACCGTTATCACCTTCCTATGAATCGCGCGCTTGCTCTTATTGTTTGCGGGGAGCACCGTTATCACTTTCTGTTACGTGCAACGCAGGCATCGTTTGCCTTGCGGGCCGCTTCTGGAACCGTGTCGATCATTCTTGAAACTTGGCATACCTGACGCGTACATTTGAGTGACATCTAGAATTCCAGAGATAATGCGAGAACGCGTTATGACGCGTATATAAAAGCCGATGCATTACGCTGCTTGTCTGTCTGTCGGTCTAGCAACGCCTTTTGACGACGCTGTTGCTGTGAATTGTGATTGGCCTTGTTTTTCTGGCACAAGTTTGCACAAAAAACAGTTCTCCTGACATCACCTTGAGGGCGATCACTGAGTTTCCGCCACGTGCTGTGAATCACAACCCACAGCAACAGCGGCGTGAACAGTCGTCGGTCGACGGAAATACTGACAAGCAGCGCAGTGCATCGGCTTTTATGCACATGACTTAATGCGTTCTCGCATTGTCTCTGGAATTCCAGAAGTCACTCAAGTGTGCGCGTCAGAATGCACAGTTTCAGGAATTGTCAACACGCTTCCCGAAGCGACATGCAAGATAAACGCGGCTTGCGTGGGCATAACAGAAAGTGATAAATGCGCTCGCCGCAAACAATCAAAGAAAGCGCGCCTTTTACAGGAAAGTGATAACGGCGTCCACGAAAACAACCGCACGTGTCATTACCCCCCTCTGAAAAGCATCGTCCCGATGCTAAAAACAGGACATGCAGGTTAGAGTACATGCAATAAATTAACAATACGCTGCTGTTAATCAGCGCGCGTAGTAAGGTTTCAGTCGCACCGCATGTACAACTTCGGGTCGTGCACGGCGCCGTGGGATGACGTTAAGCCATCGGGCACGACCTCATAGTCCAGTTCACCACAACGTCGGAGTAGCTTGTAGGGTCCAAAGTAGCGCCGTAAGAGCTTCTCACATAATCCCTGTCGTCGTATCGTCGTCCAGACCCAGACAAGGTCGCCGGGTTGGTATTCGGTGTGGCGTCGTCGAAGGTTGCAGTAGCGCCTATGAACTGTCTGCTGGTTCTTGACACGCAGGCGGGCTAGCTGTCGAGCTTCTTCGGCGCGCTCCAGGTAGCTGGCAACGTCGAGCTCTTAAAAGGACAGAAAGTTGAGCGAGTTGGTAACATTCCATAATCAAAAGAAGAGGCGTGCAGGACACGGACACAAGAAGAGAACGCTAGTCGGCGTTCGTGGTGTTCACTTCTCTTCTTGTGTCCGTGTCCTGCATGCCTCTTCTTTTGATTATGGTCGAGCTCTTCTTTCGTCGGTGCCGACCGGTAGCAATGCGTCAAGCGTCGTTGTTGGGCTCCGTCCGTAGACACGCCTGTATGGAGCAAGCTGCGTCGTTTCTTGCACGGCCGTGTTGTACGCGAAGGTCACATACGGAAGTATGGCGTCCCACGTCTTGTGTCAGACGTCGACGTACATGGCCAGCATGTCGGCGATGGTTTTATTTAGACATTCGGTGAGGCCATTCGTCTTCGGGTGGTAGGCGGTCGTTCGGCGGTGTTTCGTGTGCCCGTTCTTCAATATCGCCTGAGAAGCCTCTGGCGCCACTTCAATCCTGTAATGTCCGAATCTGACAAAGTCAAGCATATAATGAAAGGCACCGAGGACGATGCGTTCCACATTGTAGTGGCCGAAAACCCTCAAACAGTTGCCGATGTCATTCAGCACTGCCATAGCTATGACGAGTTGTGGAAGCAGCGCATCGAAACTCGACGTCCCGTTTTAAGCTCGACCACCACGTCTGCTTTGACCATCGGCGCCATATCTGCGGATCCTGGTCTCTTAACGCAGCAGATACAGCAGTTTATACGAGAGAAAGTGGCGCGATAGTTGTCTCTTGCGCCCTTTATCCCAATACTGACGGGCTCGCCTCTTCATTGCGACAAACCATCGAAGAGCAAGCATCTGAGGCGCTTCCTCCACCGCACCATCCACCCCCTGTATCCGCACCCTTGAGCTACGCCGACGTCGCGAGGAGGCAGCCATATGCGCTGTCCCACGTCGCAGATGCTGCTCATCAGCCAAACGTCATCTACGCACCGCGCGCTCCGCCAGCACCACACGGGCTCCCGTATCGCCGTCCCGCAGTCTCGCCTAGTAATCTCTGGCGGACACCCGACCATAAGTCAATCTGCTACTACTTCACCTCCCCGGCCATGTCGAGCGTTTATGCTACCGGCGCGTCCCTCGTCCAGCTACCGTGGACGAAGCCTAAGGCTACGTCCGTACTGAGCCAGCACCGCCGCTTCCCTCCCACACAACTTCAGACACTTCTTCGCCTACTCGCCGAACCCTCAATACACGTCGGTCGCCCTCTCCACGACGACGTTCCATTTCGCCGATGGTTCGTCGTTCACCACCCGTCCAAACGGAAAGCTGACCGCCGCAGTTCCGGAGGCAAGAACTGCGCCGCCGTCGAAATCTACAAGCCCTCGATCTGTGCCTCCTAACAAAATAATGGTACTCATTGAAGGTGTTGCCGTGCAAGCATTAGTGGATACTGGAGCCGCTGTGTCTGTGTTGAGTGAAGAAATGTGTCGCAAGTTAAAGAAAATTACTCTTCCGCTTTCCGATGTCTCCCTGAGAACAGCAACCGCGCATCACATAAAACCTCCTATGGCGTGCACAGCTCGGCTAATCATTCAGAACGTTTTGTATGCTGCAGAATTCGTCGTCTCGTCACGTTGCTCGATGTTAAATTGGGTTGGAACTTGCTCGCTACACATCAAGCTGTTGTTGATTGTGCGTGTGCACAACTAGAATTATCAGCGACCTCTGATGTTGGCTCTAGCGATTCCTCTCTTTCCCGTGTGGTCGTTGCAGCAGACACTGACGTCCCGCCTTTGTCTTGTGTTGTGCCGATCACTTGCGTCTATGCTCCCTTCTCTAGCGCCATGTTCGCCCCGTCCGAAGCATTTACCTCACGCAAAAACTTCCTTCTTCCCTATGCAGTTCTGATGATTGGAAACTCTTGCGGAAACATTTATGTCAGGAACCCGCTTTCGTCCCCAGCCACTTTATTCCGTGGTGAATGTATAGGCCAACTTGAGGACATTGATTCAGTTGGCGCCAGTAAAGTGCCCGACCACACGGCAAGTCTCGCGGTCGCCAGCATTAATCCCGCTAATATGTCGAACTCATCCTCCGTAGACGTCTTTCTTCCTTCAAATGATTCGGCGTTGTCTAGTGCTCACCGGATGGAACTCTTGAAATTCCTCGACCGATATCGGAATTATTTCGACCACAATCAAACCACCTTGGGCCAAACATCTGCAACCATTCATGGCATTGACACCGACACCCATGCGCCCCTGCGCCAGCGTCCATATCGGGTCTCCCACGCTGAACGCCAGGTTATAGACGCCCTAGGTGAACGATATGCTTAGTCGCTGCGTTGTACGGCCCTCACACAGCCCTTGGGCCCCTCCGGTCGTACTCGTGAAAAAGAAGGACGGCAGCATGAGATTTTGTGTTGATTATACGCGCCTTAACAAGCGCCTTAACAACATGAGCAAGCATGTTTATCCCCTCCCAAGAATCGACGACGCACTCGACTGCTTGCAAGGCGTAGAGTTTTCTTTGTTGGATCTTCGATCGGGGTACTGGCAGATGCTTATCGATGAAGCTGACCGCCCCACAGCTGCGTTCGTGACTCCTGACGGCTTGTACGAGTTCAACGTGATGCCTTTTGGCCTTTTCAACGTCCCCGCTACGTTCGAGCGCATTATGGACAACCTACTTCGAGGTCTCAAATGGCACACGTGTCTCTGCTATCTGGACGACGTCGTAGTTTTTTCAAAAGCCTTCAACACCCATCTCATGCGCCTCGAAACCATCTTGGATTGCCTTGCAAATGCTGGGCTGTAGCTGAATTTGAAAAAGTGTCATTTTGTCGCCCGGAAGCGTATCATCTTAGGGCATGTTGTAAGCAAGGACGATGTTCTACCCGACCCTGCAAAGCTTCGCGCCGTCACCGAGTTTCCTAATCCATCAACATTCAAGGAACTCCCGAGTTTTATGGGACTATGTTCCTATTTTCGCCGGTTCGTCCGGAATTTTGCATGGACAATAGCGCCTCTGGCAAAGTTACTCGCTTCCAAGGCATATAAGCGTGGTCTTCCGCTTGTAATGACGCATTCACAACGCTGCGTGACCTTCTGACATCCCCGCCGATTCTCCGTCACTTCGACCCCGATTCTCCTACTGAAATCAATACGGATGCCAGTGGAGTTGGCCTTGGCGCTGTTCTTGCTCAGCGCGTCTGGTTTCGACGAGTATGTAGTCTCGTACGCCAGCCGAACGCTCACAGGAGCTGAAGCAAATTATTCGGTCACGGAAAAAGAGTGCCTGGCCATTGTTTGGGCGATCACAAAATTTCGACCTTATCTATATGGCCGTCCGTTTGACGTCGTGACTGATCACCACGCCCTGTGCTGGTTAACATCGTTGAAATATCCATCTGGCGGCTTAGCCCGTTGGGCACGGCGTCTCCAAGACTATGACATCCGTGTCGTCTACAGGTCAGGCGGCAAACATTCAGATGCCGACGCTCTTTCCCACTCTCCACTTCACCATAAGTATGGCGCTGCGTCTGCTTCCAGCTACCATGTGGTGTCGCTTGCATACGCTGACATGCCGTCCGAGCAGCGCCAGGGCCCTTGGATAGTCTCTATAATTCAGTACCTATCTCATCCGTCCTCACGTACCGCCCCCCGTTCACTGTGGCGCATAGCTAGGCATTTTACCATCCGTGATGGCCTTCTGTACCGCCGCAATTACTTATCTGATGGGCGCGAATGGTTGCTGGTAATCCCTCGCCATCTACGGGCCGATATCTGCACCTCCTTTCACGCGGACCCATAATGTGCCCACGGCGGTGTAGTCAAAACATATGCAGGCCTCCGGTTGCGTATACTGGCGTGGAATGTACCGCTTTGTCCGACAGTACGTACGTTCATGCTCCCAGTGCCAACGTCGGAGGAGCCCACCTAACATCATCACTGGACCACCTCAGCCACTGCCGTGCCCCTCCCGACATTTCGACCGTATCGGAATTAACTTGCATGGTCCCCTTCCGTACACACCTGACGGCAACCGCTGGGTGATTGTCGCTATTGACCACCTGACGCGCTACGCGGAAACTGCCGCCCTGCCAGAGGCCACAGCACGTGAAGTCGGCTTATTCACGGCTCGCCTCGTTAGCAACTCAGTGATCGCGGATGTTCGTTGCTCTCTGAAGCCATCGAAGCCCTCTTGCGTGAATGCAATGTTGTGCACCGTACAGCCAGCGCATACCATCCACAAACCAACGGAATGACTGAGCGCTTTAAGCGTATGCTGGGCGATATGCTCTCCATGTACGTGTCCGCTGACCACACCAACAAGGATCGCATATTACCATTTGTCACGTACGCCTACAACATCGCCCCCCTGCCTTCAACAGGGTTCTCTCCCTTCTTTACGGCCGCGAACCTTCGTCATTTATGGACACTATTCTTCTGTATCGCCCGGACTGTCAGAATCCACGCCACTATCGGAAGTCGCCAAGTATGCCTAGGTTTGCAGACAGCTCGCTCGTTCCTTTACCTCTCAAGACCAAATGCAACAGAAGGACCGTCACGACCAAAACCTTCCTTCACGGTCATATTCGCCAGGAGCATTGGTGTGGCTTTGCGTTCCCTCGTCCACTCCTGGCCTTTCTGCGAAGCTACTGCCCGAGTATCACGGCCCTTACCGCGTCCTACGTCAAGCATCTGCGGTCAACTATATTACTGAGCCTGTCGACCCATCCACAGACCGCCGCCGTCGGGACCGCGAAACTGTTCATGTGGACCGCCTGAAGCCGCACTATGACCCGCCAGTTGTACTTGTTCCTTGGGTCGCCGGGATGGCTCCTCTTCAACGGGGGAGTTATTGTAACATAAATAGGGTGCAGATAGTAGAGCCAGCAAAAGACGAAGACGAGGACAATTGGTGCTCGCTCTTGCTTCGCTTGGAAGGCTGGTCGATTCACCTTTGATATCTGCATTAAACACCTCACTGGTTTAACGCTAAACGCGCACTTTCACAGGGACTATATTTCCTGTCCGCAAAGGCTCAGCAACACAGCCCTTTTTTCTGCGTGCGTGGTTAGCTTGTTGACGGCACAATTCAATTCGTTCGAAATATTCTTCCTTCGGCTCCCCACCGTTGACATAAAACTCTGCAACGCGGCCAGTCCGCGCCATTTCGTCGATTCCGACGGCCCGCACCGGCGGGACCATGCTTCGTCTCCTCTTTAGTAACTGACGTCCGGACAGCAGATAAGCCAGTAAGAAAAGGTGTTTATTTGAACCGTCAACGTGATTTACATAGATGGAGGGGCGCCCTTATCTCCGCTCGGGATGGCCTATACAAAAAATTGGGGGACCCTTAAGATTCGCCTTTAAGGGTTGAACGCGATAGTAAAATCCGGCCCCTAGTGTGCACTTCAACCACTCAGTGCATACTTATTAATGTGTCTTGTTACACAAACACACGTGCGCACAGACACAGACACACACGCGCTCGCCCGCGACATAACTATAGTAATGGTAGAGGTTTTCCATCTATTTAATAGCACTTTTATATCAACATCGTGAACATATTTACAGTGCTGTAGTCACGTGGTCCTGTATTATGAACTGCGCGTAGGCGTGACACATTTATACGTAAATTGTCACATTCTGCCGTGCTTCTTGCGTTAACTATCTGGCAGCTGTTCGATTTGTACTTCTGGGGACATCTTCTGGCCAACCGCAACAAGCATCGCCTTATGGTCGGTGAAATGGCAAACAGCACATCATCTAATGTTTGTTGTTTCCTTGATATGATATTGTCATGCAGTATTGTGACTAGAAGAGCCAGACATAGAGAGCGTCTTGGGGCAGCCACTTTATTGGAGACCTTGTCCTAATTCGGCGGTAGTAGCGACGACAGGCGCCGCTGTCTTTCGGCGGGTCACAAGAGAAAGAGCACCAAGGCTTGGCGATGCACGCCGCTTTATACCCCGCAGAGTTCGAGCTGGACGCTCCTTGTATGAAATTCGAACGCCACAGCATCACTGACACGCGTTCATACCAGACGCCTAGTATTACGCATGCATAGACGCAAGCCGAAGATAGAAATGGTAAGAGCGCGCGTCTGTCGCTTTAAATGAAAAGACACCATGTGGCAATATGTTCCCTGTCCTAGAACGGCGGAACCATATAGTCTCTGCTGTAGTCGCATGGCCTCCGAGACGTCGGGCGCGCACGCCGTCTCGGAGGCCATGGTAGTCGAGACATGTTTTTCACAATGTCTCACAGATAGCAGCACATTATCTAATGTTTGCTGTTTGCTTGATATGCTCAATAAAGTTTATTCCTCCTGCAAATCGCCGAATGGGCTCATTTTCGTCGTGACACCTGCCGAACAAAATGCGTTAAGGAGACTCCTTCCACTACCCGACATTTATGTGGTCTTTTTTTCCGAGGAAGTTACAAGTAATATCGTGGCTTTCTGGTAGGACACTTGCTTGCCACGCAATCGGCGGGGGTTCGATCCTCAATGGGACCGAAAATTTGTATTGTTTATATTATTTTCTTTGCATCTTTCTCGATTTTTCGCTCACGGAGAGACACTGACACCGACGGTGGTATTTCTGCGAAATGAGCTCTCTAACGCTATTGCGTTAAAACGGCACATGGCTCGCTGCGGCACATGGCTCCACACGTACGTCAACGCTTGACATCACGTTAACACATCCGCTTACCACTCCGGAAGCCCGCTTTGACTGCGCCGCCACACTTCGCTCGCTCGAAGAAAACATGCAGTGGCCCAGCATGTGGCAAAAACTTATGCGCACAACCTGAAATCCTTTGTCACTAAAACGAGAAAACATCATTGCAAAGCAGCGCGAAAGCGTATTTTTACTTGAACCGTCTGAACAAGCCATGTGCGCCTCAACATGGCGAAATTTGCGCATATTCAAATGCCCGCCCCCTTCCACTTAAAAGGGCTCGATTATTGACATAAACACTTTGCCGACAGCCTTGATGGCATCCACCGTTATATAAACAGAGTACATATAAAAGCATTTTACAATTTCTAAGAAACTCATCAGTTATGGCATAGCATCCCTTCGTCCCAATGTATATCGTTATACTTAGCCGTGGCCGCAAGTGGGAGAGATTAAGCTATTGTTATTCTAGATGAGATATGAGATATCCAATGCGTTCTGTGCAGGATGGTATACTCGCGTGATTTCTCAGAAGTTATATTCTCCCACCATGACAATAGTCAAACCACTGTAAATGACCAAATATAAGTTTCTCGCAAAAATGCTTCATGAGAAGAAATTGAGCACTGAATTGATTGTTTGCATCTTCCTAGAAAAGAATTGGTGGGGTGGAACAAAATGAGACGATTGGCGTGCTATGACTTCCTAGACATGTCCAAGGCCTTTGGGAGTGCATAATGCATTATCCGCCCGGGGGATGTCGCATCGCGCGGCAGTTAGTTAATCAGACAACTGTGCGGCGCTTCAATATATTGTACTAGACCCATGTTCCTAAACAAAGAAAGTGACAGCATACCACCTGCGAGCAAAATGAGATGCTGGTAGAGAACATTCGAGAGATATTCAAAGGTGCTATTGTTCTGAAACGAGAACAAGTGGCAATTCTTCAGACCACAAAGCAGATGAATTTGTTATC
>JABSTT010006106.1:0-13991 GCA_013339685.2 Hyalomma asiaticum | reverse complement strand
GCATTGCTCTTGTTAATTAATTAATTGTAACACAATACTAATGCATTAGATGTAATATATATAAGAACAACGGCGTACCACCGTCAGACAAAAGGTTTGACTGAACGCCTCAACAGAACGCTGGCTGATATGCTTTCGATGTATGTGGATGTTGAACATAGGCTGTGGGATGAAATATTACCCTACATCACCTTTGCTTACGACACCGCCGTTCAAGAAACAACCGGGTTCCACCGTTCAACTTGTGTTCGGCCGAAGAGTAGCAACAACCTTAGATGCTATGCTGCCCCTGGACGAAGAAAACGACCATCCATCCGACCTGGAACATTTCCTGCAACGAGCGAGGAAGCACGACAGATGGCAAGGTATCGAATACGCCGTCAACAACGTATCGACTCTAGCCGGTACAACCAGCGTCGTAGTGAACCGAATTAACAGCCCGTGACAAAGTATGAATTTGGACACGGTGCGACGTCATCGACTGTCTGAGAAGCTCCTTTGCCGATACTTCGGCCCTTACGAAATACTCCGCCGTATAAGTGACGTCAATTACGAAGTCAAACCCGCTGCTCATCAAGCCCAAGACACCGAAAACCTACGGAGGTTGGACATGTTCGCATGAAACGCTTCTCTGAAGGACGTGAACACACGGACAAAATGAGAACTCTTGCCTTGTTCCACGCATCGGGACGATGCATCTCAGGAGGGGATAATGCCGTGACAACTTGGCTGCATTCAGTAGCCCGCCATCGCTCGTAGGAAGTTCACGCGCTGTGACAAAGTGCATTTCACCAACCACAGGCAACGCTCATCCCGGCTTGCGCGCGCCTCTGGCACGAGACGACAGAGAGGAAGACGACGGTACGACGCGAGCTTTAGAACGCGTCTATCTTCGTTCCGGGCCGCGGCGGTCGCATTTCGATGGAGGCGAAAATGCCAGAGGCCCGTGTACTGTGCGTTGTCAGTGCACGTTAAAGAACCCCAGTGGTCTGAATTTCCGGAGTCCTCCATTACGGCCTTTCTCTCCTCTCTATCTCTTTCACTCCCTTTCCCCCACCCCCACGGACGCTTAGCCGTGCTCCCTACATGGGTTGCAGAAATTAGCGTCCTTTCCTGACCGAACCACAATCATCATCATCATCTCGTAAGGCAGTGACTCTGAGTTGTGAGCACAGGCCGCTCTCAATAAACGCCTTCTTTTATTAACCTGCGTCAGTTCGCTACAATATTCTATCATCAAATGGTTTTAGGCCTATTTATAGCCAACTTGCATATTGACACCTTTGAATTTTTTCCCGTTATTGTCACGCACCATGATAAATCTGACGCACATTAACCATGACGGCCTTGCGCTATCAGCCACATATCATCATACCTAAAATGCTGCCTAGCCCCTCGGCTGTGAAAGCCGTTATGACGTTTAGACAAGGAAAGCACCTCTGACAGAATGTTCTGTGAAGAATATCAGTATCCAGTGATACTATTCCTCGCGACCAAGGAATGAAGCTGCAGGCTTATTTGTTGCTGATTTTGTCATCTGGGGTGAAGTCAGCGCAACGTTCGACCACTACGAATAAATCACGGTGTCGCCCCATATAAATCGGCGAACCTTATAGTGAAGAGTGGGAAGTGTGCGATTCTGTTTTGAACTAAATAAACAGCGCAAAAAAGATACAGACGCGATGCGAAAAACGACAGACACGGGTACTAACTCGCAGCAAATGCTTATTCTGAAGACGCAAATGAAATTTTAAGAATGTCGTAGGGATACATGATAAACAGACATCTGGCATGTGTGAGGAAACGCACATACGAACGGGTGAGTAATAAAGCAGTGAAATAGAATGAAAATGGTGGATGTTTTTTGCTTGTCGTTGAAGGTGAGATACATCGCTACTCACCTATCGACAGCCCCGTCGCGGGTAGGTTATACAACACAATACAGATTTATTTCCAGAAAATACAAAATCCTGGTGGTGCCATTGCCTAAACGCTAGCTAGAATGGGCCAATGGTCCGTTACAAGGCATGCATTGTGGTGCACAAAAAGTTGATGTATTTAGACACTCATGATTTACGTAAATATGCAAAACAAAAACAAATATGTGGATACTATTACAGCGCACTCAATACATCAGACGGATACAAATACCTGAGTGAGTCTCTGCGAATGAGGTGTGAATATCAATAGTACTTGCCCGTGTAGCGTCCCCTTCCTTTAGCGCTGACGTTCTTGAAACTGAAAGACGCGACATGCATACTAAATCCTGAGCCTCTTTTATGATTGCTGGTTTTATTTTATTTCTCTTCTTGCACACGTGAAATGGTTGTATTATTCCGGCTTTCTCTGCCGTTTTTAGTTATTCTGGTTGCTCGGCAATAAACGTTTAGTTGCGAGTCAGCACCCGTGTCTGCCGTTTCTTCACATTGAGTTCGTCTTTTTTCGTAATGCTCCTTAAGTTTAAAAAAATTACGCCCGCATCTTCCCAGGGGAAACTCGAGTAAATGCGTCCGCAGAGTGGTGGGGGTATCACGTGAATGTTGCGTAGTTGGGTACGGTTGGGAATGCTTAATTGTTATTTCGTCTTATTATTCTTGAGCAAAGCGTCAAGTCAAGCGAAAGCCCAGTAAAGACGCCCTTGACTGAATTCCGAACGCGCGCTCCGCCGCTATATACACACCGCCCGCGTTCGAGGGAGAGGAGTACGGGGGAGAGGTCCGCACCCCACTGCGCATGCTCGGCTTGCTGAACCCCGCCTGGAGCGACAGTTTTGCGGGTGTCTTCCTGGGCCGGCACGAGACGAGCCGAACATGCACAGTGGGGGTGTGGACGGCGCCGCCGACGCCGAAGCGCGACATCGTGCGACTAAGAAATGCTCTGCATTTAAAAGCGACTAGTACATTCATGCGCACGGTGAGAAGGGCTGAAGCACCGATTTGTGGACTTTTTTATGTTTAGGCACAGCATGTGTATCTGATGCTGATAGGCGTGCGCGCAAGGGTGCGTGGCAGGGGCAGTCCCTCCCCCTCCATCCCCCCACCCCCGCTCACTTAATCAGCTTGGGGGATGCGGGGGGGGGGGGGCGGTGCGAAATCTGCCACATACGTTTACATACATTGCTGTGCATTCTGTCAGAAATCGCTTCAGTCAGTAAGGGGGAGGGGGGGGGCGTTGTAGTAGATCTTCGACTCTTTCCCCGCCCTCCCTAGTGGAGGAAGCCGGTGCACGCCTATGCTGGTGTAAAGGTACCAATTGATTTGACATTTCCCACACACTGAAAAATCCATCAGTTCTTCTGATAACGGAACACTGCTAGTGTGTGACTGCCTTTTGAAGTGTTATTGGGTCTCCAACTCGCGTACATGCGATAAATGGCGTACATAAAAGCGAATAATTTTTAAATATATGGGGGCATACGTGAAACACAAGGACGAAAGGTACTTGATTACTCCTCGAGGGCATTCACTTTCCTGCATACCGCAAAACAGGACAAACAGGCCTGCTTCTTGCAATAAAAGTGCTTCATTACAGAATTCATTCGTAAGGGTGTTTCAACAAGACGACGTATGCAGTATATTTGAAAGACACAGGCACATACAGAATGACTTTCAATCTATAAAACTAGTAATAGTTAGGGCTGCGTCTAGGTCATACAGACCTTGCCACGCTGAGAGCTACAATAAGGTGAAAAGCGTCTAAGTTTGCATGGTGAAAGTCTCAGAATGGACAACCTCAGTAACTACTGTGTGCATCCTGCCAGGGTAAGCAGTTTTCTTGAAACGAACTAGTTTGCTGATTTTACTATATATTTATGAATTTTTTGGAGTAACACCTTTGTAACCTTCAACGCGGCCATTAACATTCGGTCATTTCCTCATTTCAGGATATGTATCAAAAACATTTTACAAAGAGCGCTACTACAAGCGTTCCACTACTCGAAAGTCATTAATTTTTTTTAAGTATTTAAACGGTGCTTTGATTTGTATACTAATATATCTTATATCACGCAAACAAATAGCACTTATGTGCTTCTGCGTGAATAGACAGCAGGTGCTCGAAGACAGAACTCTTAGTGCTTTAACTGCACTCAGTGCAACTTAGAAATCTGAAATGTCATAATCGGAGTGCAGTAATTAAACTCTGTTGTTTCCTAGATCACATGCCTTATAACAATATATCTTAATCAGTAAGCTTAGGCAGCACTTGCAGATAAAATGTACTTTGAAAACTGAATTGCTACGGCACGCGCGAAGTTCCATCACCACCAGCGCGTGCTTGTTCCAACACGATTCTTGCAACCCTTAACTATATACAGGCATTTCAAGCATGTGAACTATGGATCGTGACGTCGCTAGTTCTGGTGCTTGTGTACGGTAAGTGGATCGCCTGTACTACAACTGAAGCATTCCCTGTGATAGCTTTGTGACACTTACGGTCACCATTTCGAGTGACCGTGACCTTACGGTCAACCTACATGCAAAGCATGTCGGCGAGTGTCTTATTGAGGCGCTCCGTCAGACCATTCGTCTGTGGGTGGTACGCCGTCGTTCGGCGATGCGATGTGCCACTAAGTCTTAAAACTGTCCTAATAACTCGGCTGTAAATGCAGTACCCTGTCGGTTATTACGACTGCTGGGGCGCCATGCCTTAGTACCACGCTTTCTACAAAAAATCTGGCAGTTTCACTTGCTGGCCCCTCTCCAGAGCTTTGGTTTCGGCGTAGCGGGTCAGGTAGTCCGTTGCTACAATAATCCATTTACGACCTGAAGCGGAAGTCGAAACGGGCCTAGGAGATCCATGCCGATTTGAGCAAATGGAGTTTCGGGCACGTCAAGGGGTTGGAGGTAGCCGACTGGTTTGCCTACAGGCATTTTTCGCGCGCTGGCATTCGAGGCATGTGCGGACGTATTGCTGAACGGTCGCTTGAGTCTTGGCAGTAATATTCTCTGTTACTCTGTTAGTGTTCGTGTATAGCCCAAGTGACCGGACTTCTTCATCATGGCAGGCCTGTAATATTCGCGTCGGAGAGGCGTTGGGACGACGAGTAAGTAGGTGTTTCCGTTCGGAGAGAAGTTCACTTGTAAAGGACGGCGTTGCGTATGCAGAATGATGACAGTCCCCTCGCAAAGAGTCTCTGAACGGCAGAGAGTCCGACCTCCAGGAAGTTAATAACTGGCTCCATTCCGGGTCGTCGCTTTGTTGCTGTGCGATCGTACTCGTGTTGACAACACCGACAACGCTGTATCCATCGTCGCCGCTTCATTTGCCGGTTCCAGTGGTGCGCGAGAAAGGCAATCTGCATCCGTGTGCCGCTTCCCGGATTTATAGACAATAACCATGTCGCATTCTTGAAGTTTAAGGCTCCAGCGCGCCAGCCGTCCTGAGGGATCTTTCAAGTTCATCAACCAACGAAGGGAGTGATGATCACTGACGACTTGAAAAGTGCGGCCGTACACATATGGGCGAAATTTCATAACCACCCACACTACAGCAAGGCAGTCTTTTTCCGTGTGGATAATTTTCTTCGGTACGCGAAAAGGTTCTGCTGCGTAAGCAATTGCTCGGTCGGAACCATCTTGACGCTGCACGAGCACAGCTCCTAGGCCGACATTGCTGGCATCAGTGTGTATAGCTGTCGGCGCGTCGTCGTCAAAGTGTGCGAGGACGGCGGCTTTTGAAGTCGTTGCCGCAGCTCGTGAACGCTTTGTATATTGCTGTTCCTCGCCCATTCGAATTGGACGTCTTCTCTGGTGAGTCGTGTCAACGGCGACGCAAGGCGGGAAAAGTTGTGAATGAAGCGTCGGTAGTAGGACCTAGTCCTAAAAAATCGCCTGACTGACCGCCTTTTTGCCACATGGTTGTGGAAATTTGCAACGGCAGCTACCTTCCGGGGTCGGGCCGTACCCCTTGACTGCGACCACCATGGCCTAGGAAAAGGAGCTCTTCGAAGCCAAAATTACACTTTTCCGGCTTGAGCGTAAGACCAGCAGATCGTATGGCTTGAAAACCGCTCGCAGCGCTTCAAGTGCTCGTCAATGTTGCCGAAAACACGATCACATCGTCCAAATAGACCAAACACGTTTGCCACTTGAGGCCTGACAGTACGGTGTCCATTAACCGCTGGAATGGGCAGGGGCGGAGCACAGACCGAAGGGAAGCACCTTAAATTCATAGAGGCCATCAGGTGTTACGAATGCTGTTTTCCCCGATCTCTTTCATCAACTTCGATTTGCCAATATCCGCTCCTTAATCCATCGACGAGAAATAACATGCGTGCCGTAGCCGATCGAGGGAATCATCTATTCGAAGAAGCGGGTAAACGTCCTTTTTTGTTACTTGGTTGAGCTTGCGGTAGTCAACGCAAAAACGTAAGCTGCCATCCTTTTTCTTGACTAAAACTACCGGCGATGCCCATGGACTCTTCGACGGCTGAATAACGTCATTCTGAAGCATCTTTTGCACCCGATTTTCTATGGCCTCGCGTTCCCGCGGGGCTACACGGACGGATTTTGTCGTATTGGCCGGCCGTTTCATCTGTAATTATGCGATGTTTAGTCAACTTCGTCTGACCGACTCTGGAGGAAGAAGAAAAACAGTCCTCAAACTGATGAATAAGCTCCAGGAGGCTTTCTTTCTGTGCAGGCAGCCAACTTGGACCAACGTCGACGGACAAAGGTACGGGTGGTTGGTCAACGGCATCACCGTTAAGTAGGTCGGCTGTGGGTGATACGTCGTCTCGTTATGAGGAGGAGGGAAAAATGACGTCTGCGGCGCTGGTGCTGGATGACGGACTGCGGATGCGTAGTTTATGGATGCGGTCCGGTTGTGGTTGAGGCGAAGAAAATGCTTGCCTGATTTCTTCACGCACAACCTCAGCGACAGAAGCTACCACAGGATCTTTCGGAGGCACTACAAGGTTGCGCAGCTCCTCCCGAACGACTTCGCGGATGAGCTCACGTAGAGAAGGCTCACCGGTTGCAGTCAGTGCAGAAAACGCTGATCGACGTAGTGTTTCTGTCGTACTAGCGGGACCGCTGATGAAGGGGTCGTTCAATTGTCGTCGCTTCGCTAATAAATTCCGCAACAGTAGTCAGCGGGTGACGAAGGAGGCCAGCAACAGTTGCTCCTTCACTCCTCGCATCAAATGCCGGACTTTCTTCGCTTCAGGCATCTCGGGGTCCGCACGGCGAAAGAGGCGCGTCATATCCTCTGCAAACATGGCCACGCTCTCATTGGGTTTTTGGATCCGCACTTCGATGAGTTGCTGAGCCAAGTCGCGACGATCGTTGTTAGAAAACGTATCGAGGAGCTGTTGCCGACATTCACTCCAGGCAGTTAGAGTCCCTTCCCGGTTCTCGCACCATGTACGAGCGCTGTCGGCCAGTGCGAAGTAGACGTGGGATAGCTTCTGATATGGGGACCAGCGGTTCGCCTTGGCGACTCTCTCGTATTGATCGAGCCAATCCTCAACGTCCTCATAAATCTCGCCGTGAAATGTGTCGGGGATCGGCGGTTGCTCAATAGTCACCTGTGAGGCACCTTCGGTGGCCATTTCTGCAGGAGGATGAGGGCTCGTTGACAGGGGGAATTCCAAGGGGAAAATCTCGGGGCTCAAGCCTCGCTGTCGGCGACTGTAGCAGTGGACAGGTGTATCCACAGCAGGTACTGTTTGCGGGCTTGTACTAGTAGTGCGGCTCCGCTGAGGAGTTCCGAGCATCGGGCGTTGAAGTCCAGCACCTCCACCAGTGTCACAACGTGGAAAAACAAGACCGGACCACCAATGGGACAACAAGGAACTGTATATTATCAGAAAACCACAGTAAGCGCAGACTCCAAACTTCGTCTTCTTCCGAAAAGACCGGTGTCCTTGCTCGTGCTCCTACTTCGTTTTTCTCGACTACCAAAGTACATTTTCCAAAGTACAGTCGCGACAATATTCTGGCTCTTGTTCTGTTCCGGTGGGAATCGTTGCTTTGTACTGCAAGCATGCAGTGCCGTCAATAAAGGTGTTCCGTGAAGCCTTCGCCTCTCTCTCTCTGCGGATACAACATAAACAATGCCGCCCATACACGCATATCATGATTCTGATGTTATGGGCCTGTCATTTACGTTCGTCATGCAGTCCTGTTGTGCCATAGCAATTTTTGTATGCATCCCATTAACGAAATGCGTGGCATGTAAGTCATGCCGCTCATGACAAGCATGTCACGATTTTCACATTATGACCTATCATTTATGATCATCAGGCAATCTTGTTGCGCCATACCCATTTCGTATGCATCCCATTAACGAGACGGCAGCATAGCGCCAGGACCGTGACATGTAATCATGTCGCTCATGACATGCATGTCAAATTTTCATGTTATGACCTGTCATTTATGATAGTCATGCAGTTATGTTGTATGTTGTGGCCTGCCAATTTTCGTATACATCCGTTAAGAAAACACGTGGCATGTAAATCATGCCGGCTCATGACATGCATATCATGATTTTCATGTTGTGACCTGTCAGTCGTGTCCGTCATCCATCATGTTGTGGCATACCAATTTTCGTATTCATTCCATTAACGAAACGATCAGGAGAGCACCAAGGCCGTCGCATGTAAGTCATGTCACTCATGACATGCATGTCATGATTTTCGTGTTATGACCAGTCATTTATGTTTCTCAGGCAGTCATGTAGGGCCATACCAATTTCGCATACATCGCATTAGCGAAACGGCCAGAGAGCACCAAGACCGTCGCATGTAAATCGTGCCGCTCATGACATGCGTGTCATGATTTTCATGTCATGGCCTGTCATTTATGTTCGTCATGCAGTCATGTTATAGCATACCAATTGTCGTATACATCCCATTAACGAACGGCCAGGAGAGTACAAAGTTGTAGGCGGCTAGATAGATAGATAGATAGATAGATAGATAGATAGATAGATAGATAGATAGATAGATAGATAGATAGATAGATAGATAGATAGATAGATAGATAGATAGATACGCTCAAAGTCGCCGAAGTTCGCTAAGAAATGCTTCGCATTTAAATCGTAGGCGGCTAGATAGATAGATAGATGACGACTCAACAGTCGCAGAAGTTCGCTAAGAAATGCTAAATCGTAGTCGGCTAGATAGATAGATAGATGGATACGCTCAGTCGCCGAAGTACGCTAAGAAATGCTTCGCATTAAAAAGCAGCGTCTGCCCGTAAAGGACGCCCCTCCAACCAATGGTGCCGCTCTGTCAACGTGAAGTCGTGGTAGACCGGTTCCGCGCAGCGCTTTGATTTCTCTCTACAGCGAGGCGCGAGGTGGTCTGCCGCGACGTCACGTTGACATAGGGGCACAATTTGTGCGGGGGTAGTTTGACAGGCAGGCGCCGATATTTTCTTGACCTGTAGTAGCAATGTGAAAGAAATACCGTCATGAAAAAAAAAAAAACGAAATTTTCGTTGAGCAAACATACAATTTGTTTTCTCTTGCATTATCTTTTTATATTTCCAGACTCTTCCTTTGCGCTACGCTTCGTACGGGCAGAAGCGTCAAAAATTCTGCAAGGGAACGGTGAGTTCTTCAACAATAAAGCTTCCGCACTCTTTACACCTTGCGAAAGCCGTAGTTCGAGTATTCGTTTTAGCGATGTCCGATAGGTCAGTCTCGTGGCAAAGTGGTCGCTCAGGCTACACAGTGCGGCGTACTCGCAGTCCACTAGCTGACAAGTACCGTGTTGTCCGGTGCTTGAGCCGGTTCGCAGTGTTGGACCAACGTTGTTGGACACACTCCGGCGCTTCTCATGGTCCCGTCAGCTCGCCGAGCGGCGCGTGCGATGGGCAAGCTCTTCGAGGTAGGTATTACGCTGGCTCTGATTTTTGGGTTACTGCGGTTTTATTCGCAGCACCTTGTGTGCACGCCTTGGTCCTCCGAGCCCTCCAACGCGCGGCCTAGAATGTCGAATGAACGGCGTTTACATGAGAAATGCAAGTGGCTACGCGCTTCTGTCTTTACAGTGCGATATCAACATAACTATTACCAGTAATATGCCCTCCAAGTGGCTCAACAAGTATTTCTCAGCAACCCTTTACGCAAACTGATCAATTCCCTGGCACACCTACCGAGGAAAGTCATTGATACTGCTAGCATGGTGCTGTGTCTTTTGCAGGAGCACTTTGCATTAAACACAACCTGTAAGGAGAATTGGAACCTTGCAGTGGGCCTCCTTTACAAACCAAACAAATGCGCTGCACGGAAGAGGTTACACACGCCAGTGTATGAAATGAAGATCTATTTCGGGTTTCAAGCCTATAATGTAAGAGCGCACCGCTTGGTCACATTCATTTATATGGTTTCCGTATTTGTGCAATACCCAAGTGCATAATAAAGACAAGTGACATTATTTTGAGATCTGGTGGTCCGATGCCGCTGTCACAAAATAGTGTTCACTACATCTAAGAGCCCGCATCGTGTTAGAGACGACGCGAATCCGCTCCGAATTCAACCCAAGAAAAGCGGCGAGCGCAGCGAGAGATTCAAAGCGCCAAAGGTCACGCAACAGCTGGCCGAAGCCTAGACGGGAGTTTCTAGAACGTGCTGGAAGTTGTGGAATGCGACGTTAACTCATGGAACACAGCCGCTGAGCGCGCTACGCATACGGAGAGGGATAAGCGCAGAGTTTCGCGCCGACGTTCGCCACGACAGTGAAGAAGAGGTGTGCCCAAGCGGCGAGGTTCCAGTTGAATCAAGAATGTTCTCTCAGCTTTGCGCGTGCTGAAATCACGTGATCCACGCCGAACTTCGAGAATTCGGCTGAAGACAATATAAAAAGTCGACCACGGGCTGTAAGCACCAGCCTTAGTCGTATGTGACACTGTGAAAGACGAAAGAAGTAAACTACGCTCCTCCACGAACCAACCGACGAGCCCGGCCTGCAAGCTTCATGTTGACAAGCCACTTCGAGTGACCCTGGTGACTAGGGCTCTTTTTGTATTTCATTCTCTATCGTAGTACATGAGCTTGTAGATCTGGTGTCGGTTTTGTGTAATGTTGTAGCCCATCTCTGTTTGTATTTTTAAGAGCCGAGTTTTTTGCACGTTGTGAACTTCTTGTTGAATGAGAATATACTTGTTCTTTTTTTTTTTTTGATCAACCTTGGCTCTGGATCGGTCTTTGAAGCACTGCTGGCGTTTTGCTAGTACAATAGATGGACCTGAAACTAAATTGTCCAAGCTTTCGTGGGATCATTTTCGGGGAACTGATACGTCAGTTCTCTTGGAATCTTTTCCGGCGATTGCGTCCCTGTCTCACAGCTCGGGAGAGACATCTACAAATTTACCACAAGGTTTGGCGTCCTCCCAAGCGTACAGTAGCTTCGCTACAACGAGCAGCACCAGGCGGAAGCGCGCTTGTACCTCTTCTACGCCTTAGGTACCCGGAGCAGCGGCGCACGCCTCTCCCCCGCAGTAGGGGGGATGCTCGGCTGTTGCAGTGAGGCTGTGGTGGGTTAAGGTGTTCTCAGGTCCTGCTGCGTCGTCTGTCGGCGTCTGGGCCGGTCGCGATAAGTGCACTAAGCAAACGAGTAACGCGGTACTCCTCTACCAATTGAAAAAAAAACCGGTGGGTGTTCCGCCGGCACTGGCATTTAAGCCAGTACTTCCTGCACTGGAAGCGGACGCTCAACCATTTCGCCACCGCCGCGGCTTGCGAAGTCCACTTTTCGCGGTTATTTCCCTGACACCAAAGGCCTTCTAGAAGGGGAAACACCTTCTGTCGCATTTTCGTAGACTATACCAGGCTTTGATTGTTTCAAAGGCCCTTCAAACCCGTCAAACGTCTTTCTTTTTTCATACATAACATAGACACTGATGATATAGAAAACGCCGTGCCGACTTTGTTTTGAGAAAGCCGTATGTTTTTTTAAGCCGATGCGAAACGAGATCTTCATTTGTTTTAGCGGACACGTGGAGGTCCTACATTGCATCAAGAACCTGCAACGGCCAAGGTCATAGCCTTTGTGTTTCGTAGGAACGTCGAGTCCACGCCCTGATCTACGAAGTCTATTTACCAAGGGTACAGTTATTGACCTGCTACCGTTTTACACATCGTTTTCGTTCTTGCAGGATCCCCTCAACAATTGCACCTGTGATGTAAAAGGGCGAAGCGTGCTACTCTATGCAGATGGAACGCCTTGTTACGTAAGCATATTACGGTTGTGTTTCTTAAATAATAATGGATTTCTTCCTACAGGTGCTCTCTCAATTATGCGGTGCGCCTCACCTATAGTAATTACAACACAGCAGTGAGGCAGTGCATGCATGTCGTAAAGTTTCCTTAGCTGCGCGCTTTGAATACAGAGCACGTTATCACAGAATACTCGCTTAATTCGATGTCACGACGAAGTATCACATGAGCTCTAGCGGTACACGACACTGCTTATACATAGTCAGCGTATCTCTCACACTATAAATTTTGGACGCCACTGCGGTAAACTTGTAATGGCGCTGCATAAATGCAGGATTGCTTTCTTTTTTTCCCATTCTGAATAAAAAATTTCACATATATTTTACGTGATCTATGACCTCTAGAGAGAAAAAGAAGGAGCCAAAGAATAATGCAGCAAGCTTTAGTGATTTCTTTAGCACCGAACCCGCACAGAGGAACAGAAAGCTTTTCTACATGCAAGCTGGATTGTGTATTGTTGGTTTCTTTTTTCTCAGTGAAGATGATGTATACGCATGTAAGGGTGTTACCAACACAGCTTGAGGATCGATTGCCCATACAAATGCAGTGCAAAAACATATCGAATAATGCAGCCGAAGGAAATTGTGCGTAAAATGTTAATGTGCTAATAGTGTGCTGCGTTGCTCTTCGGATGGCCCCAGTATTTAAAAGTTGACCCCGTGCGGTTTGACATCACTCTGGTTCTGGTTCCTACCGGGGCTGCAGGTAGGACGGTTACAAAGTTGCCGTTGACGGTTACTTTACTCCGAATTGGCTTCCACCCGGCCTGGCGACGAAATTTCAACTTCTTTGAACTATGATTTAGCGCATTTCCTAGCCATTTATTTAAAGTACCGTGCAACACTTTTCGAAAACCGCCATAAAACGCTGCCGATAAATTGTGGAGGTTCCTGTGGATATGTCGCCAAATAATGTGGTGCACTTGCCTGAGCAATCCCAATTTGGTTACAGAATACATCCGGAACGCGCCTGCTCTTCTCTCAACAAATGACGTCATTGGTGGGGCATAGGCCACGTAGGAGGAGGCAGTACTACTATTGTTAGGGTTCCTCGATGCGCGCTCTCCCCTCCGCCGCCTTGGAGGGTGGAGTCATTCTGTGAGGGGGTGAATGCCGCCTTCCGATCGGCGGCCGCCATTAGGCTCCCCACCCGCCTCGTTAGAGTGTGCTAGCCCCGTCGCGTCTGGTTTGAGTGAGACAGGCGCGCGGCGTTTATAGCGTTTTGCCTCGGGCATAATGCCCGGTGTGTTTGCGTGCCACAGTGCACAAACCCTCATCGCGAAATGGCTATAGGATGTTCAGATTTCCGAAAGATCCGAAAAGGCGACTCCTGTGGAAACCCGTTCCTAACGCGTACGACATGAAATGCGCTTTAAAGCTTGTGTGCGTCAGCCAGTTTTTGCACACGCCAGCGAACTCTATTATGAGAATGACGACTCTGAGTACCTGGTTGACATGATTTCCCAAGGGAAAAGAGTGTCGAGGAGATGCTGAAGAGGAAATTGATGATGGGGAATTCTTTTCATTGAAGCGTTGACTTCAATAGAGTGCAGCATTTTTACATCATATAGGTGGATTCCTTGTGAAAAGAATATTGAAGACAACGGACTGCGAGCATTGCAGGGCTGCAATGCAAGGCTCGGCGAGCCATGAACCACGCATATTTAACTGCACTAAAGGAGTATGTTCAGGATGGTGAGAACTTGTGTTATCCGAGCGGTGAGGTTATGAGCTCGCTCATACTTGTGAAGAACACTTTAAAGGACC
>JABSTT010006105.1:0-14129 GCA_013339685.2 Hyalomma asiaticum | reverse complement strand
AACAAAGAAAGTGACAGCATACCACCTGCGAGCAAAATGAGATGCTGGTAGAGAACTTCGAGAGATATTCAAAGGTGCTATTGTTCTGAAACGAGAACAAGTGGCAATTCTTCAGACCACAAAGCAGTGAATTTGTTATCTGTGTGGCGAATGCTTTAACTAAATTAATCCGGAACTCGGCACGATCTACGGTGAACCTCCGGATCTTCGCCCACTCATCATCATTCACTCCGTGGATATGCTGTGAATTTTTTATAACGCAACTCGGCGACGCAAGCTTGGGGCCCCTTAGAGCTCTTCTAGAAAAGCAGCTTTAGGAACGCGCTACAGCACGAGTTCTTATTAAACGAGCATTTTCCGTTGGGAGGATGAATGCAGGTAACAAATATGCGGTTAACATTACATCTGAAAAGCATGCAAGTGAAATCGCAGGAAGCAAGTAGAGCTTTGTTTACACTCACCTTTCAGGCGAGGTCCCATTCAGGTCGTAGCATTCCGATGGCACAGCACTTCATTACTACAACGAACCACGGTCAACACAGTGCGGAGAAATAACAGCAGCCACAACACCAAAAGCACGCAAACAAGAATACATCCACGGCGCACTGCAATATTATCGTGGACCAGGGAGGCCTAGCTTGTCACTGCAGCACATGTGACGAGAGAACCGGCACGCCGCGCATTGATACAACGTGGGCGTGGGCAAAAATTTCTGTCTGGATAGCGTTATTTATTTTTTGTTCTTACGACAAATAAACGGCATCACTTCTCTTACGCCGCAGCGGTCATGGCCGGTTAAGCAAATATAAACCGCTAATAGCATATTTTTTCAGAGGACTATTTGCTTACGCGCATGCTGACCGTTGTTTTGCGGCTGCATGCGCTCGCGGGAAGTTTCCGTGGGTGCAACCACTTGCTCCTCGCGGTGCAACTGTTGCTCTCTCTCAGTTTGCACACGGCACCAGTGGCCTGCAGATGATCTCTTTGCGGACTAGCTGGACGTCGCGGAGACGAACGGCAGCAATTACACTCAGTTAGCTCTGTTGCGGCTTAGAGAGTGTAGGTGAAGTTCAGCCGAAGAAAGCGGTCAGAAAGGGATGGGGGAGAGGACGCAGTTCCTTCCGGCGTGCACCGTCCTTTCGTAATGAGTGCATTTGCAGTAAAATTATTATTCAAAGCCCTGAAAACGAATATGCGCCATCAAATTTCAGTTCCTTAAAACACTAATACCTTAAATAAGTGAGAGCTTTAGCACAAAACAAATGGTAAGACACGCAAGGAAAGACCGGGACAAGTGCTACTCACAACTGTTTATTAGCATGGAAATGGATCCGTACATCACTGCATATATCTTTTTTTCACGCATGCGCATAAGACAGAGGGAGGATGCAAAGCACACGTGTACATCAGAGGTGCTTGCACACAGAAAGTCAAATTCAGTATCAAGTGAATTTAAAGAAGGCTGGCTTGTGCATCGCTCTGTGTTCCTTATGATATAGAACGCTTTGAGGGCAAGTCTAGAAGATGCGTTGCCGCTCCTGCTCAGAATGGCTGTCTCATAAAATTGAGCATCACACCCCCAAGAAGTCACGTGGGTCACTATGTGTGCACTTTAGGCCTGCTGATACCTATATGAAGATTACTTGTGCATATTAAGCTTACAGAAAGCGCTGCCTTCCAACGCAATTTGCGTATTTCACAATGTACGAAACAATCAGTAATGTGTGGTATCGGATCTCTCATAATTGTTTAGTCGGAAGTGCGGTGATTTCGTTTCACGCAGCGAGTTTTTGGTACACGTTACCCGGCGCAATGGTACCTTCGTGCTGTTACAGACTGTGGTGTTATGACCTTCCCTTCGCGTTGTTACAACCAGGTTAAGCAACAGGGGTGTTGCCGACAACCGCGTGGCTTAATCGTGCCTCGGCGGCAACGTAAATTTTTAGATGCAGTTTTCATGATTAAAACCAGCTCTGCCTGCTGTTGAGTGCGCCTAATGAGCTACCTTTGTCGGTAAAAACGACTTATTGTTGAACTAGAACGACATCCAGTATTGGGCATGGGCCTTTTGTTCTTTGCTGAAGTAAGCATCACACGACAATGCAACTCTACTACGATAGTGTCGTAGTTGCCGAAAAAGAAAGCGCAGCACCTAGTCTAGGTGTCGAAAGCTTATTTCGCTATGTAGGCAAGTATGACTGTCATTTGTCACAACAGTGAAATCTGTCTTCATAAGGGGCTCGTTACGATGACCAGTTTTCGCGATGATTCTTTCCTAAACCGCAGTCCTTAAACCGCTATCGCTCACAATGGTGAAAAAAGCCAGAAATTCAGCTCAATCACACCGTAAGCTAGACTTCGCTGCGCGGCTCACATTCTTTTTTTCCACTGCTGGTTTTCCTCCGCGTCATTTTTTTCCTCTGTCATTGTCTCTTTTTCATTTTCTTGTCCTTTGTTGTCACTTTGTTGTTCTAACTTCTCCTTAACTGCTGTTTCTTCTTCTTCACACGCTCCTCATTCACCCTCGACTACTTCCCCTCTTCCTCCTCACTTTCAGTTGTCTTTTTTGCCTACTTGTCACCATTGTTTTATTCTTCCTCTTCTGCTTCATTGCCGTCCTCTACTTCAACTAAATCATCATTATCTTTGTCCTCTTCCTGTCGCATTTCCCCGTCGCCGTCTTCTTCCGCTTCTTCAGTGTCCTCTTCAGATTTGTTCTTCGTCGTATACGAGTACCTGCTATCCTTCTTTCTCTTCACAATCTCATTCTCCTTCGTTATTTGAGCAAAACGACAGCGAGAGGATTAGTGGGCGCACAACTGTTATGACGAAGAAACAGGAAAGAAAAGAAAACTGAAGAAACACTACGCAGCTGCGCACAACCAGGGAGTTCTCGCGACAGGGATTCCGGACACCAGCGGCGGCGGAGAGCGTCCCCACCAGTTGACTGTCTTTAAAATACCGGGCGCAACCTACGGGGAAAAACAACATTCGGCTTGCCCTGGCGTGCAGCTCGTGCTATATAGTCGTGCCATTTTCTTTGTGGGTTACTTTAGGCTTTTATAGATTTATTTTTCGATAATCATAGTTCGAGAAAGTAGTTCCTGGCCCACGCAGAGGATGCAGAACAGTATCACGATAAGGTACATTTCGTTACGTGCTTTCATCTTTCTTTACTATTGCGATATCAATTATATGGACTGCCTGACGGGTGTTTGCTGCCGCGGTTGCTGTCATGTCCGTATTATTTCCAAATACATAACCCCCTGCCCCTACCTCCTATTCTATTCCGTGCCTTTTCTGAACCCTCTTATTTTTCCTCATTAAGCGCTTCCCCTTTTTTCTTCGTTGTCATCACCTTCTCCTTCGATTTCTTCTTTTCCCTTTCGTGCTTGCCGTCTCCTTCCTCTTCTTCATCATCGTCAAATTTTTCCTCATCCTCATTCATGAACGTACGTCTGCACAACATGTAATGATCTGAAAGACACTATTAATTATCAGTGTCGTGCCTGAGCGCACAAAATGCTCAGGCATGTAGTGAGAGGCATGCGTAGATGCCTCTACCTGTCCTACCACATAATAGTGGCTCTGAGCGCAAGATGCCCAACAAAGTGGTGAGAGTTTGGGAGGGTTGTTGTGTCCCGACCAGGCATGGAGATTTTTTTTTTTTTACTACAGCTTACAGCCCTTACGGACAGGGGCGGCGGCTGTGGCGGCGAACACCATCGCCAAGAATTTTGTTCGCTGTAACGAAGCCATAATAGCCTAGACAGCAAAAGATAATTTACCCTTCTTGTCTGCACACACCTGATGGACGATGGACGCCCGATGGACGCGATGGGCGTGCTCGTAACAAACAACCGTGTTCGGCCCTACTCGAACGTGAATACTTCGAACATTCGCCAAGCGCATCGAGGCAATGTTTCACCTGCTTTTATAAACCTCGAACCAGCCATCATATTAAAGCTTAAGGGGTAAACGAAACTGAACTTTTATAGACGAGGGGCGATAAACGCCGCCGAGGACCGTAACAAGTGCGATGTCTGGTGAGACCACCATCATGATCGCGTTCTTCGCTACTGAACATTATTTCAGAAGATTTAAGATATCATCCTTGACCAGTGCTTCTGAGCAGGTGTTGGAGCCACGCTTCAAAACTAAAATTCAACTGCACCCACGAGATCCCTATGCATCTACAGCGCCCATTTCGCACGCTTCACTGCGATAACCATTGTGATGGATTATGGCGGTGGATGCGCAACTGTCAGTTGACGCGATGGCCTGTTGTCTATAGGTAATACCTATAGGTGACACCTGACATATTAAACCGAATATAAAAGAGAACCAAATTTATCAGTATTCATCGATATGATTCAAGTTGTGCTGAATTGACAAAGCAGGCGGTACATTCAGGAATATTTTAGATATTGGTGCAAATTTGCTGGCTAGCGTGCGTGCCTCACGCCATAAAATTTCTACTTCATCTGCCCACTCCCTTCGCCGCATTGTTCGCGCTGCACATTTGTAAGACCTTGCTAAGCGAGATGCGCGTTTCGACTACACAGCTGTCCTATGAACTGAAATAGCAGAGCGACGCATGCGAACACACAGATGCGTACATCATTGTCCACACAAAGTCGCCTCAATTGTTAGTGCCCGTCTTCTTCAGCTTCCGGCTTGCAGCCATTTGTACAGCTACATTTGTACAGCAGCCATTTGTACAGCTACATACGGACAAACCATTTGTAAAGCTATACGAATTCCTAATATTGCACTTGAATATGTTTTGCACTCCTGAAAGTGAATTTCTGTGTAATATACATGACGACAGGTGCTGTAAACGCCTATCTTCGATGTATAGCAACACGTCCATTTGCCGTTCCTGGTGCTAACACTTCCGACGAGACTGCTTACGTGCTCACTCTTATGTGCCTGTTTCATGTTTACTGTCTCCATGGCCACGTAATATAAATGACATTTTTCAGCCTTGTTCCTTTCTACACGTGCGCCAGTTAACGGATCATGTTGCCATTATCCAAACGCGCGCTTGTTCGCTGAGTGTGGCCTGTAATGACAATGTGAATCTTATTTGTGTGACCTTGTGATATTGTCACTAAGCCGACACAAACAAGAACTGTCCATAAACGGGAAATCGGTGGGTGTCCAAGATAGTGCAAGGGAAGAACGTTGGCAAGCGACATCTTGGCAGCAAGCGTCTGATTTCAGCAATGGCTGATCGTACGAAAGCACGTGCGCATCGAAGAACTTCTTTGACATTCTCCCTTGAAAGGTCCGGTGGCATCGCTTTCCGATCCACCTCGTGTCATTCTATTAGGGACCAGTGTTTTAATTAGGTACCACTGTTTTAGTCTGTGAAGCGAACGCTACAATTTCTGTCACTATCACTGCGATTATATTTGCCTCAGATGAATCTAACCGCTGATTTTTTAGCTTTTTGGTAAATTGACACTGTCTTAATGCTTCTAAGGGCCCCATAGACACAAAGCATACTCAAGCGATGGCATAACCAGCGGCCTGTATGCTGCTAGCTTTATATTCATAGGGGCTTTAGTAAGGTGGCGTGTAATGAACCAAAAGTATATCTGTATCTACAGTGGCGATGTAAGACACCGGCACATCAATAGAAGAGTGAACGACGTTGTTTATTGAACATGGTTAACGTACATTTGCGAGGAGAGGGAAAGGAGGGTGTGCTTTGAAAGACACACAAGCTTTGGCTTAGCTTTTGTTCCTGATCATTTGTGCGCATACAAAAGCGCACACACATGCGCAGATACGATGCAAGAAGAAGAGAGAAGCTTTGGTGGGCACTGCATTAATCAACGTCCAAGTACAATTGTGCGTAATTCTGACTGGTATACACCTTACATGTAATGTCATTTACACGGCGAGAATGTCGCAAAACGGCTTTGTTCCGGTATATACGCACAACTTCAGCGCATGAGAATGTGTTCAATTTATTGCACCAACGTAAAGCTTCTGCGAGAACTTTCTAGAGTAAATTTTGGCAAGCTGAAGATTTAAACTAAGTGTAACCGAACGCAGTCGACTGAAAAAAAACTTGATCTTAACATCGTTGGCTACGGCACTCACAACATCATTAGCATAAATATAAATGAAATGGCATCCTGTACGTATCCTCGTAGTGTCACCGGTAGTCTCTCCGAGCAGGACTTGTCGACTTCAAAATACCGATTCCTGTTTGCAGGCAAGCCCTAATGAAATGCATAACCTTCCTATGTCTTCCACGGGTGTTATGTTTTTGTAATGAGTTCTTATGGGATACAGCTTTCCTCTGCAGAACTATATCATGAATCTGCCCTTTGTTGTTAATCAAGAATGAGAAATCGTGGCATAAAGCAAGCATAAATTACGCCGAAACCAAGGCTGACGTATGATAGCAATATCTTATCTTCCAGGAATACATTTAAGTGTGAGAAGTTTACACCCTTTAGCGTTAAGCAGCTCTTTGAAATAAAGGAGGCTGGGCGGCAATCGAATACATCCAAGCGATCAGCTGAATTGTATATGGGAATCACACGAGCACCCCTCCAGTCATACGGGAGGGAACACTGCTCTGGGGATGCCTGTCTGTAGTGCTGTCATAAAGGGCCTTCAGGCACTTTATGACAGCACTATGACTGACTGCCGTGTACGCCAACGAACCGCGGCCAACCGCGGTTCGTTGGCGTACACGGCTGGTTGACAGACGGAAACGTTTTCCACGGGGATTCGGCTGCAATGGCGAACGTTGGAAAGTAAAAAGTTCTTGCACGTTCGTCCGTTCCTTCACTGCTTATATATATATATATATATATATATATATATATATATATATATATATATATATATATATATATATATACAATGCGAATCTGCCATTAAAGTGACGTACGCCTGTGTGAGTAATTAAGGGGAACTCCAGTGATTTTTCTTCGTCCAATGATCGGAGTGGAATTTTCAGTGTATGTTCGCCTAGGTTTTCTCATATCTGTCAAGCCAGGCAGCTGCAAGTCATTTGGTTTTTCTGAAAAGGGAATTTTGAATGTTCTCGGCGATTTCGCGCGCGAGCCACCCTGTCTTTAGACGACATTTAGCGCTAAAATCGTCGTTGTTGGGTGCACAAAAATCTGGCAGAACTCAGTACATCAGGCGCATAGGCTACAATACCAACTTCCCGTCATCATATCTTTATCACGCAACCTTTTATGTGCACTTATACCTATCTATATCACAACATTGCTCCTACTTCATCTTGTCCTGCATGTTTCAGTCGTTATCTCTCCGTTTTTTTTGTCGATATCGATTGTTAACTGCCTCCTTCAAACTCTACCCCTTTTTTTATTTATATTCACCATAGCAATGCGTTCACGATTAATAAGAATAAACTCTCTCCTCTTACATGCGTAAACCAGAACGGCATCCTGAGCCGCGCCCCAGTGGAATGCTCGGGAGATTTTGACCAGTCGGGGTGTTTAGCTTTCACTGAAGTATACGGGACACGGTGATTTTTCCACCATTGAAGATATGACAGCCGCAGCCGGGACAGCCACGGCGTCCTTCGGGTCAGTAGCGAAGTGCCAGAACCACTGTGCCATCGCGGCGGGCGCGTCTGAGATTTGTTCCGTTGATACATGTCGCACTTACCACAAGTTTTCATATTTAGTACCGCCTCGCTATCGTGCGCACCCTTAACGTCGGCGCATGGTCACATTTCAGTTAAGACACTTACGCCTTTCTCCGTAGTATCTTAGGTGCTTTAGCTAACATGCGCGACCCATTAATAGAAAATCTATGTGCGCGTAACACGGATGCGACCAGCCTAGTGTTATCCTCGACCACCTAAGACTATTTGGAAATTATGTCTTTTTGCTTTCGGCAGATCGCCGTTGTCACCATTAAATGTTTTGCTTCTGATAGGCGGCAACGATCGCATATCGTGGTCGAAAGAAACCAAGAGCCTTGATTGATTGGTGGGGTTTAACGTCCCAAAACCAGCTGTGATTATGAGAGACGCCGTAGTGGAGGTCTCCGGAAATTTCGACCACCTGGGGTTCTTTAACGTGCACTGACATCGCACGGCACACGGGCCTCAACATTTCGCCTCCATCGCAATGCAGCCGCCGCGGCCGGGATTCGATCCCACGACCCTCGGATCGGCAGCCGAGTGTCATAACCACTAGATCACTGTGGCAGGGCAAACCAAGAGCCTCATTTTACCGGGGAAAATATCTCTAATTTGCATTATTTTCACGTGTGCATATTCAGAAGCTGACAGAACCTTCCGTTCGTATACGATGGCAAAAATATGCTCCTCGGTGCGCTGTAGTACATGCACCACATTACTGTGACGCAGGTCGCCCGAAACTTCTTTAAATCGTTCCTTACCACAGGAGTCAGGACCTCAGTACGTGTCCCTGAACACAAACAGCTGCTCGCAGCCACCTGTCGCTCGAAACCTATGTCCACGTGAAGCGGGCCATTCGTTTCTGATACTCAGGTACTCATGCGCCGCGGCCCTTTAATATGGCGGGAAAATGGCGGAAGACACCAGTGGTCTCGGAGGATCCAAAACCGGCTTTACAAAGAGTGACGGCCTCCCCTCTTCTTTCTTCTTTTATCCTCTACTGCCAAACACTCAAGATCGCAGCCACAAGATCGGGTACTCTGATATTAGCGTCGTAGGCTATATACTGAGCCACCGAGTCAGCATCAGCCACCGTCAAGGCAAAAAGCGCGGCATACATCACCGACGCGCATGATAAAGAGCGTAGCACACCGCTGGACGTCACGGAGTCATTTTCTACCTCGCAAAGCAGGCATCCCATCGCGCATACGCATCGCGAATACGCGACGCGTGTTTCTCATCGTGCGTGTTCACGCATCGTGTACAATCGTGTACGCATCGTATATACACGATGCGTGTATAAACATCGCGTACACTACAAAGTATAAAGCAAGGTAGAGCCCACTAAATGAAATGTAAGTTTAAGTAAGGACAACGGAACGACAAGGTTTCGCACCGAAAGGCGCGCATTGTGTCAGCATCATAGGCTACTGAGCTACCGAGGTAGCATGAGCCACCTTCAATTGAATGAACCTAGAAACGGCTTAATAAGGGGCAATCGATCTCGCCATCACCACGTACACAGGTGCACCGGCCATTTTCACCGACTCTGACGCATCCTGCAGGAATTGCTCGACAGGCCCGTGCGCTTGAGATTGTAAAGCGACCAAATGCTCCCACCCCATGCACTGGCATTATTACGTGGTTACCATAATTCAAAAAAATAGTCGGGCGGCCACCGTTCCACGTGTCGTCCGAGTCGCGGTGGTGGAAACGGAAGCGGCACCCATCGCCTATTTGGGAATTACAAAACTTACATAACTTATTTGGCGATTACAAAGTGACACCGGGAAGTCAACACCTACACTCGTGAAAACTTAAAGCGGCCGCCTATACACGAGGCTTCACAGCTACATCTGTCCACTCGGGAATGTGCCCAATGCACTGGCGCATTTGCCTCTCCAATGTCTTTGCCCTGTGAACCGCGATCTAGAATTCGGGTGGATGAGAAGCGAGTGCCGCAGGCTAACAAAATCTGCCTATTAGAAAATTACGAGGCCAAGCCCGCCCTCCGGGACCTGGAAGATCAGCGAGAAGCCGTCGCCAGGACCAAGAGAGCAGTTGAAGCGAGTCGAAGCCAGGACGGAGGAGTCCTCAAACCTTATGTTTGCTGTGGACATCGCCCAGCCACTGCAGTGTGTGTGTGTGTGTGTGTGTGTGTGTGTGTGTGTGTGTGTGTGTGTGTGTGTGTGTGTGTGTGTGTGTGTGTGTGTGTGTGTGTGTGTGTGTGTGTGTGTGTGTGTGTGTGTGTGTGTGTGTGTGTGTGTGTGAAATTCCTGCGCGCCCCGCCACGGTGGTCTAGTGGTTATGGCACTCGGCTGCAGATCCGAAGGTCGCGGGATCGAATCCCGGCCGCGGCGGCTGCATTTCCATGGAGGCGAAATGTTGAGGCCCGTGTGCTGTGCGATGTCAGTGCACGTTAAAGAACCCCAGGTGGTCGAAATTTCCGGAGACCTCCACTACGGCGTCTCTCATAATCAGAATTGGTTTTGGGACGTTAAACCCCACAAGTCAATCAATCAAATTCCTGCGCATGCACCTAAATATCTTTCTCTGAACATCGGATGAATCTTAAGTGCGTATATGGCGCATACATATTCGCGCGATCTTTGTGCCTTAAAAGGCGCCGTGTTCACTGTGGGAAAGATCATTTCTATGCACGCTATTGGACGATGTTCAAGACGACGACATTTTAATCTGCCACATCTGCCAGAATCACGTGGAGGTTTGAACCCGAACCTCGAACTAATGGTAAGTTTTCAAATACCGGTAAGCCATTCAAATGGAGGCACTCGTTTGCAAATTTAGATTAAGCTATGTATAGGGCAGATGGCACCACCACTAAAACTATTGTTCATCCAGGTATCAAGGCGGCTAGACCTGTTGGAGGCCGGCAGATTCAAGATTACTGTGCGCCGCATCTATACCGAGAGTAAACGTCAATCTATATTAGTGTACCAGTGAATATATTTGCAGTAGCAAGTATATTTAAAGGCGTATATTCCTATGTCTACCTCTCGTGGTTTTTGACTGCCGAACACATTAGCACAATATCTAAGCTTTAGTAGCCTGAGACTGCCCACACGAACACGCACGCAAGCAGGGAAAGTGAACGCAGTGTACGTTCACACCCCATAGGCAGACTAAAATGTTTACAAAATATTGCGCTGGTGTGATTTGACGGTCGCATGTATGCTACCGAGGTCAACTGCCGTTTTGATTTAATATGCGTCATTTTCCTCGCCAGCTACAGATAATCACAACGTAACATGCGAAACGACACAATACTGACTAAAAGACTACACCTATTGTGTACGATGTGGTACCAAGGCAGTCGCCGCCCTGACAAACACAAGTCCACTTCTTGAAACGTTGGTTCCTGCGACATTCCCTGCTCTAAATCGTATTTGGCGATCTGTTCATCGATTCAAGCATCCATCTTCCCCTGAGCTTCTCTTCTAGTTTGGATTATTGTAGTTTACAACTGTAGTATAGTAATTACGGAATAAATAGAAAGGAATTAAAGTGGATGAAAAACACGTGCCTTCCGTAGGAACCGATAACCTACGACCTTCGCATAACACGTCAGATGCTCTAGGAACTGAGCTACAAAGGTCGTTGTTCCTCCGTTCGGTTATTGGGTGTTTATGTGCGTGTAATCGTGATAGTGTTAGGCAGCGCAACCCGTAGCATGGTGGCGAGTGTGGAACAATCGTCTTGCAATAAGGCGTGAAGTACAACATGATCATATGATGAGATGGCTGCTCTCCAGCCAATCCTTCTATGCTACCTTAAGGCTCGAATCCACCGTAATGAGCCTCGAGCTATGAACAACAAAAATGACATGGGTCAAGGTCTCATTTATTGGTTATAAACAACCTAAAAAGCCCAGAGACAAAGAAGCCAAAGAAAGCATAGGGTCAAACATAGTAGTTCTAAACTGCATTATAGTAATTATGGAATAAAAGGAAAGCAATTATTCTGGACGAAAGGCACAACTGCCTTTCTTACATAACGAACCGCTGATGGTAGCTTTTTTTTTGTTGTTGTTTCTCATTTCTCTATTCATACAAAGCTTTCCCTTGGCCATTGTTTGAACTCCTGCTACCCAACGCAGACCTGTCTGGCCTTTTTACGTAGGGCTGCAGTGTGTTTTGGGCACGTACACTTGCCGCTTTTGGCCCTCTAATAATTATACTTGGGTATCTGCTATTTTCCACCTACATAAACGTCAGCGTAACCGTTCAAAAAGTGTCCAGGTTTCTTATAAACGGCGATATCTCAGTGGTAGCCGGCATTGACAATAAAAATTCACGCATTTCCACGAAGTGAACCATGACGAGTGGGTGAAGCACTGGGGATCGTTTGGTGTTACCGTAAACCACCCGTGACATTGCCCACTCGCGCATGTAAATGAGTGGCAACGTGTGTGTATATTTACACACACGTTGTCATTTATGCTCCTGGTCTTTATGAGCTTCCTGCGCTTCTACGTCGTAGATCCTGCCGAGTTCCGGATTATTTTTAGTTAACGCGCACGCTGCGAATCCTTGTTGTTCAACTACGCGCAAGAGAAATCTCCCACCGGCACTACATTGCAGGTCAAGATCCAGTGCCTACATATATATGGTCTTGCCGGTGAACGTTTGTGCAGCGCGAGCAGTCGGTTTTTTCAATGAAGAAACTCGCTAGCAGACGCTGCCTGTGTCAGCTTTGTTTCTCGTGGGCGAGGGCGCGTTCTCGTTCCTTGCCAGCTTGGGCCAGCTGCTGCGCAGTGGGGATGTGGACGGCGCAGGGACGGAACAGACTCGACCATAAGCTGCTTCGCATCTAAAATATTTTGCGGACTTCGCCTCGTTTATGCAAGACAGCCTTGTAAGTTCATCATGGTGCAACAGTTGGCAAACAAAAAGAAAAAATGACGAATTTCTTCGAAACCTTTAATATCAAGGAAATTTTATCTCCAAGCCTCTGATAAGTTGCGAGATAATCTTAGAGGATAGCGTTGTGCAACAACTTCATCACTGTTGGCATTCTGAATGCACAGTCATAAAAACACATAGAAATCTTCTCTCCCTATTCAGAATACTGTTACAGAAATCCTGAAATTGCAATTTCAGTGCGCGCGGCCTCTCGCATTGCGGGTAAGGTTGCTTGCAAATTTGTCCACAAATAATAATGCCATTGGTCAACGCATTTAAGCACGCAAGCATTAATTATAACTTTAAAAGTGTTTATTACCTAGGAGCCGCTTCGTCAACGTCCGTCACAGTACGAAAAATATGAAATTTCGTATTATTTTGCTTAATCAAGAACAGGTATTTCGTATCGCTTCAGTGGAACCAAATTTCATTAAGCGCATGTAGGTTTTGAGTTTACGGAAGACCACATAATATGGCACGTTGCACAAGGGGAAAACATCCACTACTGGTAATCGCTCCGCAATATCATGTTAACTGCTACGTTGGAGAGGCACATTTATGCACTGATTTGTGAAGCTTTCTATTCTGCTAGATCTACTTGGACTGGACACCGCTTCCTGAACTATGTACACTTATTGCTTATCACTTTAGATAATACCAACACAGGTATTTTGGTTTGCTACTTTGATACCTATTATATGTAAGAGTTGCGGCATTGAACGAGTGCCTACATGCTGGGTGTACACAAGTGCCACTTTGTCTATTTTCCAGCTGTCCAACGCTCAAAGCACAGCAGCTTTGCAGCAGACTTCGCTAGATTGCGAAGATTTCAGCGCTAAACACAAGTGTTTTCTTGAAAGCAGCAACCTCCTCATACACACTACACTAATTTCACTATACGAGCGATTTAAAATGCTTGGAACTTTCCATCCAGACACTGTAGCGAAAACAGCAACGACAGGTCAGGTGAGAAAAACAAGCAGCAACTACCTCTCATTTTTACAAATGCTTATCTTGCTTATCTTCATACCTTTCAATGCGTGTTCGGAGGGCCAACTTGCTAAATTGTCAAACAGTTTTCGTCAATCTTGAGTAACTTTTACGCTATCTATCTATCTATCTATCTATCTATCTATCTATCTATCTATCTAGCCGCCTACGTCTCGGTGCTTTCCACGTTTACTTGGTATGCGCAGAAGTCTGAGTTGCAGGGTATGAATGCACGACGAACACGAATAACAAACACATCAGATGAGAACAAAAACTACTGATCCCACACATTGTGGGAATAGGAGTGATGCGCAGCAGTCAGTGAGGTAATTGCCTACGACAAATAATTGGCGTAAGCATAGGCCAAGGGCTCTGTGGAAAGTTCATGAGTGGGTGTACGCCTAAAGGGGCCCTGGAATAGTTTTAGAATATAGCTATAGAACGACGCCGATCAACTGTAGAAGCTGCTGCGAGCACGTGAGCCTTATTACACTTGTTACACTCACATATCTTGTTTAGTTAGTATTCAGAAGCCTGCGCAAAAAATTATCACCTTCACATTCCTCTCG
>JABSTT010006104.1:0-14143 GCA_013339685.2 Hyalomma asiaticum | reverse complement strand
TTAGTTAGTATTCAGAAGCCTGCGCAAAAAATTATCACCTTCACATTCCTCTCGTTCGTCACCACCCCATAGATATATATATATATATATATATATATATATATATATATATATAATATATATATATATATATATATATATATATATATATTTCCTGATGAAGGCCGGACCACCGGCCGAAAACGTTGAAAGTAAAAAGTTCTTGCACGTTCGTCCGTTTCTTCACTGCTCATATATATATATATATATATAGGCATTGGATCTTGACTTGCAATGAAGTGCCGGTGGGAGATTTCACTTGTGCGTAATTGAACCATAAGGACTCGTAGCGTGCACGTTAACTAAATTAATCCGGAACTCGGCACGATCTACGACGTAGGAGCGCAGGAATCTCATAAAGACCAGGAGCATAAATGACATCGCGTGTGTGGCATGCATGAGTGGGAAATGCCACGGGTGATTTACGGTAACACAGAACGATCTCCAGCTTCTTGTATATATACACAGTTTCTTGTATACATACACACAGTGTTTGTCACGTCTTTCATGAGGTACTGGGCAAGATTCACGGAAGATTCACGGTTTTTACCGATGAACCTCCGGAGCTTCGTCCACTCATCATCATTCACTCCGTGGATATGCGTGGATTTTTTTTCTTTGTTCACCGCAATGTATTAAAGACTGTGTAGGACCCGGGATCCTTCACTCTAAGCTGTAATCACTCTAAGCTGTAATCAGATGAGCACGACTCCGTACGATGGAACTTTAGTCTGGGCCGTAACGACTCGGTGGTCGAACAGTGAGACGCGGTTTTTCGTATGTAGTAACAGTGCTCTAGGCTCTAATTTAAGAAAGTTAAGTAGAAGGGTAAGACGCTGTTAATGTTTCTTTTGTCAGCGTGTTTCGGCAAGATGTACGTAGAATTCTGTAAATATTTTGCTACAATATATCTTCAAGGTTCATCACCTCCAGCCTGCCTCCTGCTACATCGACACCGATCATCTGTCCCCTTGAACGGCCACGACCCGCATCAAGGACAAGACAAAGAACAAACCGTAACTGGCGCAGTCGACAAATATTGGCCAGCTCTACAACGAACCTTAACTCCTTGTTTATTATTGGAGTTGTACGCTCTACAAATCGATTAGTCTAAAATCGTGCCTAAACGCACGCTTTGTCGCATTTTATAGCTCCATTAGCTCATTATGCCAGAACGAAGCATTCTTAGAGAACACACAATCGGGGGCTCGTGACGGATGAAGCTGACCTGGACACAACCTGCAAAGCTAAAAAGAAAAGAGACAAAAGGAAATTCCTGTTCACGTTTGCGCGCACATCTACAGATATTTCGCATCTGATATCCACGTGAACTTTTCCAAAGGCGCATGTGCTTTTACGAGACATTTAGTCACGATGTTTTTTTGTTTTATTTTGGACCTTAGCGCAGCACAAGCTATTCTAGAGATGCGCACCCTTTGAGTCGCTCCTACACTATTGTTTCTTCGAATTCTGTTTCTTGTAATCCGTATATATTTCCTAGTACCCCGGCTGGACAAGAAGGTGGGACGGAACTTTCTGGTACGTAGCTCCTATTAGTTTCGACGTGCTACCTATTGTATTGCTTTGCTATACCGCTAAAATAAAAGGTGCCGGCCACACTACGAGAGAGCATCTCTTTGTCCCCCGTGGCACTCCCTTGTAAGAAGGTTGTTCTTGGTGCTCGTGCTTGCTTCACTATCACAGTGGATCTTTTCACTTTGGTTGTACCACAGATGCCTAAGAGGCGAAACGCACAACGCGTATTTTTAAGCCGTGGATGGGCTGCATATAGAGTTCCAGGATGGAAGGCACAAACAGAATTCTCCACCGATCGAATATATGCGTTTAGCGATGAACCTTTGAAGCACTAATTGCACTGTTGAACCACTAGGGATTAGCTGAACATAATTATTTGGTCAATAAAAAAATTCTCGCCATTGCTTATTCAGTCATTCACAAAATTTCGGCCTTATATATGCGGCCGTCCATACGGCATCGTGACTAATCACCACACTCTGCTCTCCATCGTCACGGAAAGGCCTGTGTAAGTATCGGTGGGAACTAAGTGTACAAGGCTACGACATTTGCCTCATCTACAGGTCAGGCTACATACATTCACATGTCGACGCTTCTTACCGCTCTCCACTTTATCAAGAATATGGTACTCCGTGAACTAAAGCAGCGAATCTGCGTACATCAATTACGTTGAAAAGTCATCTCAGCAGCTCGAGGACCCTTGGATTCTCTCTAAAATGCTACTTCAGCTGTCACTTCGCACGGCCAACTGTTCGCTGAAGCACGGCTCGGCATTTCCACATCGGTATTGGGTGTTTGTACCGGGCCACTGACTACCTCTTAGCTACAAATGATTGCTGGTTATTCCACGTCATGTGCGTGTCCATATCTGCGCCTTCTTTCACGCGGACCGGCAATGCATACACGCCTGTGTGATCAAAATACGGGCAGCTATGCACTGAGGGCTATGGGGATTGCCACCGTATGGACGGGAACGTCTCTTCGAGCGCCTTTGCGAGCACGGTGTAGTTTGAAACCACAACAGTTCATGTTCAACGTTGACGCACTCGATCTTGTGCGACGCCGCATCACTCAGCAAGAAATATTCCCATTAGAATCAACGGTACATGCAGTCATGGACTTTCACGCGCCCAAGCTCTTTCTGCAAGCCGCGCTAGTTTCTCGGGCTCGTGAACTCAGACCGGCGCACCATCCCATCCAGTGCAAACAGTTCACAGCCGCTAACTGACTTGGCGCGCCGAAACAGCAGGAAAGCATTGATTTTGAGTGGTCAGTGGAGCACAAAAGAGCCTTCCAGGGCATCGAAATGCAGCTTACCCCCACAACGTTTCTAATGCACCTGCTTCCCGACACGCCAACGCGCCTCATGGTTGGAGCTTGCACGGGGTGGCAAGGGGATCAGTTCAACCACACGACGGCACGGACTGGAAACCGATAGGTTCCTCTTCGAAATCGCTGAAACCTGCGGAATTACGCTACGGCACCTTTGGAACAGAAATGCTAGCCATATGTTCCTCTATCGAGCAATTCTGTTCCTCCCTTGAAGGTCGCGCTCTTCTGATATTTAACGATCAGAAGCCGCTGACGTCTGTGTTACAGAACAAGTACTCCTCACAGGCGCAAAAAGAACTACGACAGCTTTCCTTCATTTTCGAGGTTTCCATGGACGTCCGCACGTTTCGGTGACGAAAACCAAGCAGCCAACGAGCTCTCCCTTCTCGATGCCGTTTCCGCGTTCACTGATTTTAGGGCGTTAGCTGTCGCCCAGCTGCATTATCCAAAGCTAACCGCGAAGCCGCAGCACCCATCTCAACACTACCGTACACAACAGATTGCGTGCGACACAGGTCAGAAAGCTCCGAGACTCTTCGCCCTTGCCCCGTTCCGACGGGCTGTGTTTATGGCCTCAACCTCACAGCAATCCGTGCGACACCAAAGCTCCTCATGGGCCTTTTTGTGTAGCCAGGAATAATTACAGATGTTCGATGCTGGGTGCAAATGTTCCGAGCATGCCAAGCCGTCAAAATTACTCGTCGCGCAGGTACGCCACTTCCGCCATTTGACCGACCAGAGTCGCTTCGACTACGTTCATTTCGACTTTGTAGTACCTCTTCCTTTCTCACAGGGATACAAGTACTGCTCATGTGTGTCGATCTCTACTCACTGTGTAATCAAGCGATCCCTATACCACAAGAGCCCACCGAAACAGTCGCACAGGCGCTTGCAGACACATGGGACTCGCGCTGCGGCTTCCCGGCCGAGCGCGGCCACCAGTTCCAGAGCAACGTCTTCCCCGCGCTAGAAATACTCCTGAGAACGCCGCTTGCCATCCAATTAGCGAAGGAACGGTGGAGCGTCGACACCAGCAAGTTAAGCAATCTTTAACAGCCAAGTTGGATAGAATATTGGGTAGAGAACCTGCCTCTCTGTCTTCTGGGATTGCGTGCTACCGTAAAAGAACACCTAGGGGACAGCGCCACAATGTCATAGCTCGAGAACCCGCATACTGGGAGAACACTTAGGTGAACAACTGAGCCTTCCACCTACACCTTCACAATACACCGAAAGGCCAAATTTCAGCTTGGAGCACCTGTAACCCTATCCGACACGCGTCTGCTGGCCCGATGAAGTGTTCTCCTTCACAGGCATCAATGTCACGTTTGACTGATGCCGCCATTGGTCTTACCATGCTACTTATGTCACGATAAAAAGGAAAAAAAAAGCATTGTTAGAGAAAACAATGAACTAATTATCAATGGACCCCATTAGGTTTCTCCAAAGCGATTCCGACAATGTTCGTTACAACACGCGTTATTCGAGAAACAAGGACAGCAAGCATGAAAATAGGCAAGTTGCTATCGGGGGGACACGGATTCTACATTTAGCGCAGACTTCTTCAGTGGGTGCATGTGTTTTAGTGTATAGCTTGACCATCTTGGCAGTTTTGGTTTACTAAAAAAACAACTGTTGGCAGTCTTTCTGTAGGCAGCTTTAGACGTGAACTATCTCTCTAAATTCCATGACCCCATTTTGTTTGTTTTTTATTCACTAACGATGAAGCGTGCACATGGACGATAAGTTCAGTCAAGCCTAGGCCCGGCAAAAGTATCGCTGCCGTGCTGGCCATTGTGCAGCATCTCTCCTAAGCGTTTTCAACCATTCTGCAATAACCAAGAATTATTTCTTGAAAGTTAGTCTTCAATAGACTGAAACATTTCATTCATTCAATAGCAAATACAACTTCGGGAAAATCGACGCGTCAACCGGCTTTTCAAGAATAAAATAACGATGTTACAGCCACCAAGGGGCGCACGAGTACAAGAAGGCAAAAATAAATTTTAGTAATGAAAGAACGCATGAGGTAAAACGAGACAAGTAAGAATGTGAGGGGGCTTGAATGATGTTTAACTAGGATGCGTCTGCTTACTTAGTGGACTGAGGAAATCGAAATGTCATTTTTTTCGAAGCAACGTCTCGGAGCTTACTAATAGGTGCGCCAAAACCAGTGAGGCGCATATCCTAGCTGTCCACTTCTAAGAGCGAAGCTGTTGTCGCCCGCTGTTATTTGTGCGATGTCACCAGAAAACGCTCGAGGAGCGCCTCTGCGTTGCCTAGCAACCAGGTATTCCACAGCTGGCACAGAACCTGCACCACGAAAACACGACTGAGGGTGAGAAGGTGGCGCGTTCTTTTGCAAGAAAAGTGATGTAAACAAAAAAAAAAAGGAGTACTATCGTGAGCAATATGAAAGGGAACACAGCAACGCGTGGCAAACAGCCTCGATGTGGACGCGGAGCGATACGCGGATGTCGCTGTGAAAAACCAATTGCAAAGGAGGGCGCTCTTCTTCTGACTCTTGGCGCACCCACCACGCTGGCGCTCCTACAAAGCAGCAACTTGCGCCATTTCACCGATAAAACACTATTGTCCAATATTCGATAAGACGCGGTAACATGCAGCGATTTGTTTCTTTTTCTTTCATTCTTTTTTTCTTTCAAACAAGCGCATGGTACAATGCCAAGTTTTGCACTTCGTGCACACAAACGCACAGCAGGAGTGCCAACAGTTGTTAGAACAGCTTTCCCCTCCCCACTATGTTTCCGACGTCTGCCGCCACGTATCACCGATAGCTGGGTTTCGGGCTGTTCGCCATGCGTTCCTATGTCCCCTTTTCTATTGCTCACGATAGTACATTTAAGTTTTTTAAAAGCGTCATAAGTACCTGCGCAGAATTGCCGCGTTCAATGCTTTTGCGCGAGTAAATCGTAAGGTCACGACGCATCGTTCTTCTTTTTTCAGGGGACGGTGGGAGGGAGGGGAGTCATCCTCGCGAATAGCCGTTTTGGAATTTCCTCGAATGGAAACATTATCTAATCACTCTTTGAGAAATTCGTGCGCTAGGGTATGCGACATTCAGTCCTATTTCGCGAGGCGCAGTCCAGAAACCACGGTGGGGGCCTGCTTTGGCACGCGCACGAAAAAAAACTTCAGCACCGGCATGGCGACGCGCCCATATTCAGCGGCGTTTATGGAACAATGAATGTCGCCATCCTGCACGGAGCGCCAACGGAAGAGGACACCGACACACAAGACCTGGCGCTTGAAAAATGTCGCGCCCACACTTCTAACGACCTTGCGTGATATGGAGTAGTAGAGCTTTCAAACACGATAGTCTTTCTTGGTTGCAAAAAAATTATCTGTCTGTCTGTCACACGATTCAACCTCCCGGTCGATTCAAACGGGCGTGAGAACCAGCCATAAAATTAGGACTGGTGGACGGGGTCACACACGTCGTGCTGCGCTAATGAAATCCCAGTCCTATTTGTACATAACCGCGATCCACAACGTTCATTTAATTAAGGGCACACATTGCACTGATATTGTGTTAATAAATGAAAAATCAGCGTTTTAGAGATGCTGTCGAAGAGAAGCTTCTGCTTGTCGAGCGAGCCGGAAATGGCGAAACAGCCACTTTCCCGTTCCTCTCTCCTGCTCTTTACCGGCCGCTTGCCTTCGTACGTGCTCGTCTCTGCAGAGAGGCAGTTATCGTGTACTCATCAGACTCACTTCCCACCTCTAAGAATCACCTCCGTGTTGAGAAAGAAAGGGCAGTGTCCGTTCGTGAGCGCCACTGATCGTGGCGCGCCGCCGGCGCTGCCCGAGAGATGGTGCCATAGCAGTGTGAACGCGGGAAGTTGGAATTGAATTCAGCAAAACTTCCACGGCCTTCTTCCACGGCCTCGTTCCACGGCCACTTCCACGGCCTCGTTCACACTGGTAAATCCGGCAGGGCAGGGGAAGAGCGTGAGGGGCGTAAGGTGGAAGAAGGGAGGGTGTTAGGTACCAAGGGCGGAGGTGACTATCGTCTTTCGACGTCATTTTTCTCTAACAGGAAGACCAAACACTATGACCCACAAAAAGTACTACTTATGAGTTTGTAGAGCGCGTGCAGGAGGAACCGACAACGACCACGATTGCTGTGCAACTGCCTTTATTTTCTCGACAAGCAAACCGCGGAAGGCGAGACGCGGGGAAGCCATGCTAGGGGGAAAGTACCCAAGCGAGTTTACACAAAGCACTGACAGGAGCCGCGCTTTCCGGTTTATTCCTGCTGAGCGCGTTCGGCGGTGGCAGGTGCCACTACAGTGTTTCCCCTTAAGAAAGGAGACTGATACGACTAAGGATTGCAACCGTGTCGGGCAAAGTGGGTCCCAGTGGACAGTGGAGACAGTGTTTTCACTGCACGCGGGCTTCAGGCGCTCGAGTGCAATAGTTTCTCGGGATCCATTAACAACCACAACAAATTTCGAGGGGAGGCGCTCATGCACGGGAAAGGGTCCGAGGTAATGGAACTGCAGTGAACCACGCACACGGCCATCATACCGCACAAACGCATGTGTAGCATTTTCCATGTCTGGCACAGTGTAAGCTGCACTGGCTGGGTTCCGTCATGTCGGTTGGGGCCGGAGGTCGAAAAAAACATTGCGAAGGAGGCTCACATACTGGCTGGATACCGGAGAGCTTGGGGGTGCAGTGTCCTCAAAGAAGTCAGCCGGGAGACGCAGTGTGGTACCATAAACAAGCTCTGCTGTGGCGCAGGAGGGGTCTTCTTTGTATGCGGATTGGATGCCCAGCAAAACGAGGGGAAGTGCTTCTACCCATTTCGTTCGGGACTCGCGTGCTGTCAATGCTGCTTTGAGATGCCGATTGAAACGCTCGACGAGGACGTTTGTTTGGGGATGGTAAACGGCTGTTCGCAGACGGGTCGTTCCGAGGAGCTTTAGAAGGTCTGCACGGAGTGAAGACTCGAACAGACGTCCCTGGTCAGTGCGATTCATGTTGTTGAGCACCAAAACCGTGAGACCTAAGTGGCGACGAACGCCTCTGCGACTGTGGCTGCAGTGATGTCAGGCATTGGCATCGCCTCGGGCCACCGGGTGAAACGTCAACGCATGTCAACAAATATCGGTGGCCTTGGCAAGGCGCAAGCGGTCCAACTATGCAAATGTGGAGTACAGCAAACTATTCGTCAGGTTGCAAGAAGCGTATGCGAGGCAGTACTGTGTAGTGGTGAACTTTAGCGCGCTGACAAGGCGCAGACGCGCGTACCGAACCGCGAATGTCCGTGTTCATGCAGGTGAACACGAATCGAGCTGCGACGAGCTTTTTTGAGTAGCTCGAATACCAGGATGAGCCAGCTAGCGGAAAGAATTGAACGCTAGCTTGCGAAAGGCGGCCGGTAAGAACGGTCGATCGCGGTGTGTCTGTGGAGGTATCGCACACAACAGGTAGAGTCTGAAAAGTTATTGACTCCAGTTGCAGGGATGTGGTCGCTTCGCGCATATGTGGTCGCTTCGCGCGTATTAGTCATGTTGCGATGCTTATTCATGGCCAAAAACAACGGAAATTGAGAAAAACATCACCGGGCCAGAGTAGTAATGAAATATGCACGCCTTAAAAATAAGAAAATTGTTCCGTAGCAATGCGTCAAAGATATAATCCTGTATAAATTTATTGCACAACACAGTTTGACTTTGCAGCGGGTAGTTCGAAGGGCCGGCACGCTGCAAACAATTTTTTCCCGAGAAATGATGCTTCAAAGGGTACTGTGCATGTGGACAAGCAACAACACGTTCTCATTTATTCAGCGATGTTGTAGGTGGTCTACAAAACAACCTGGTAGACTTTATATAGAATGACCCATATATATATATTGCCACGTACACAAATCACACGTCACTAAAATACATATGAAACCCCGCTTCAACAAGAGACGTTGCTTCTGACTTCGCCATTTGCTTTCCTCAACCTCCTCGTCTTCCATCTAGCTCTGTCCCGAGCCCATGCCCTACTGACAGTCATTTTATTGCGTTACATCTCTCTACCGGCAGCGGGGTGGAGGTTAATGGGGGACGGCGCGGTCAGAACTCCAGTTCCTTGATTTACGAAGTGGTGCGTCCTTGCGGAGGCGCTGAAGTCTTATGCGCAGAAGATATGTCACCGGGATCACGAGTCTAGTGCTCGACGCATTGTCGCAGACTGCCCAGTCGTCCCTCGCTGGTGAGCACTGGACCATGGACGAAGGGTGAGAAACTTTGCGACCTTCGGCTTGTCTACGTACAATTCTTTTCGTCCATTTCCTCACAGCAGCGGCCACTCGAGGTGTCCGCATTCCTGCTCTGTTCTGCAGGAAACGGTCGTTGCGGTAGGTCATGAGTACGAAATCAGCCGACGCGGGCTTGGACCAATTTTCCGGCAGGAGTGGCCGAAGCTGCACCTCGAAGGGCTTCATTCGGTTGTTGAAACACTGGATGACTCTTCCTCCAGGTTCCTGCTTTCTGGTCTTGCATGCGGACGTCGGGGTGGTATCGACTTGGGCAGTCGTTGTGTGGCGCCGGTGAGAAGGTCAGCTGAATATTGCAGTCGAGTGCACGGTTCATGACGCTGGTGTTTCCGCCCCTGGCTTCAAGGCAAGACCTTGAGCTGCAGTCGCAAGCGAATCCTCGGCATTTCCTTCACCCTATTGCATTTTTCGTCTGCTCTTTGTTTTACGCCTCCGTGCCTCCGTTGTGAAGAGCTACCAGTGGCGCCTGAACCACAGCTCTCACCAGGATCGTCAGACGGCTCTTCAAGCACGTTCTTTGCTTCCACACGCTCCTTACATACGTTTTCTGTCTCCACAAATTCGTAAATGGCTTTCCGCTTCTCCAAAAACTCTTCGCACCCATCGATCTGTTTTTCGCGTATTTCGTCATTCTGCGTATGGGAAACACGATACACGACTGTCCGATCCAGAGAAACAGGGTTCCGAAGACTACTGTATTCATCGCTCCACGACACACAACCCTTGCGAGATCGAAACATGTGTCAAACATATTCATACCTTTGGATCTCCTATCATAAAAAAACGAAAGGAAAGAAAGATGGAAAGAAAAAAGCGTGATGAAAAGGAAAAGGAAGGAGTCAAACTCTGTTGCCAGTACTTTACAAAAGGCTCAACGCTCCGGAGGCCACTTTCTTGACCACACACTATGCACTCTTCTTGGCAGATGGCACTTTTCTTTCCGGACGCTCGTCTGGTTGAGCTCCCTGCCTTTCCTCTTCGTTCCTTTCTCCCTCTCTCTTCTTGACAGATGCCAATATATGTTAACCACACTTTTGCTCCGGAAGCAACTGCTGTGGAAGGCTCATGTGCCCTTAGTCGCCTACTGCAAAGGCTCCGAGATTCGCTGTCCGACCACCTTCGCGGAGTGCATCGAACTGTGCTCCTTACATGGACCTTTTCAGGTAGCGCCGCAGTGACATGGACTTCGACATTTTTTTCTGTTCCCTAGCTCAAAATTTTAGAAAAATTTGTAGTCGTGTAGTTGCGCAATTATTATATTATTGCCTTTCAGGCAACTAGCGTGTAAGTATGTTGGCTTGATGGTAGGGTGCTGTTTCTTAGCAAGTACTACTGAATGTTTTAGCTCTCCCAAGAAACATCCTGCAATGGTCAACCTCTCATGCTTAGCTAAAAACAGAAGTGATAAATCAATTGTGACGTCTACCACACTGTGCTTACGTCGTTCTTTATTACGTGTGGGTGTATATCTCCAAGGAAAGGTCTGTACAGGTATTACGTGTGGGTGTATATCTCCAAGGAAAGGTCTGTACAGGCTAGGTTATTTTTCCGCCTTTTACTTCTACGTGGGCTGTCTACGTAGAAGCTGATCTATATAAGTGGTATTTTGGAAAGTACAAGGCTTCCTTTGGTTTTGTCTTCTTTCATTGAGTATAGATGACTTTATTGCACTGACACATGGGGCACCTTCTAATTTTGACATTCCCTTTCGGACTCGCGAAAGAAGAAGAGGAGAAAATCATTTGTGGCGGCGTAGCGTTCGTATTATCGGATAAGGGGTCCGCGTTTCGGCTTGAAATTTTGCTTATTGAAGGATGTATATTAACGACATTTATGTTTACTTCAACTAATGCGGGAAAGAAGGCTTAGTCCGCAGGCAGATAACCAGATTTTCAAAACTGCGGTGGTAGCTATTTTCACATATATTCTTCATGTTGAGCCACTTAGAAATGTCACTGGCCATTTCGTTCAATAGCACTCGAAATTTGTCCAGCATCATTGTTTAAACGGGAGTTCCTTTTTATCTTACATTAAGTGTATTTATGTATAAGGGTAATCTTGGGTTTATTACGAGCCTTATATCACTCATCATTATTCTGATAATTCTCAATTATGTGGGTATATTTCTGCGCTGTCTAAGTTTCTTCTTAATAACATCAAATGCCTAACTCAGCTGTAGTTCATAAGAAAGCCAATAGGGCAACAGCCTCTTAACTTCAATGTTGGCTTATCTTTCTGCTCTTAGTGGCACTTGGCCAAATTACTCTGGCTTGTTGTAACTGCTACAGAACATGGGGCTTAAGTTTGCCCGTAGATATGCTTTAGAACGTTGATCGCTGTAAGGTACTTCACACATGAACTCACGGCAAATTATTTCTGTTCATGTTGATTGTGGTAAACCACTCCATTTCTACCCCATCTATCTATCTTGTAAAAGCGTTTAGTCAACGCTAGAGTAAGGGCCGACCGGTAGCTCGATCAACTGCTCAAGTCTCGAACCCTGGAGCGAGCGGCTACCACACGAGCAATGCGCGTCTCAACGAGCCCGCACCTCGAGCACGAGCGGCGTATTCCTAAGCGAGATCGGGCTGCCTTAGAACGCGTATTTATAAAGCGAAATTCAGTAAATAAGAGGAAAAATGCACATGCTGCGAGGAAGATAGGGAAACGACGGAGCATGTTCTGATTGAATGCGGAAATATCCACCCAGGTGTACGTTTGGGCACCACCCTACAGGAAGCCTTGGGTTTTAGGGCGAACAACGGGAAGCTGAACATAGCCGCGATTGAAATAAGTAAGAGACGGTTAGAATACTGGTGGCAGAAAACTAGAGAGAACGGACAAAAATAATTATAAAAAAAATATGGACTTTCTGCCATAAGGAGCAGGGAACTGGGCTATGAATTTCCATTTTTGCTATAGTATGATCGATTTGATTGAAGTAAATTTAAAAGGCATGAGGAAAATTTAAAGAGAGGAAAAAAAAAAGTTCTACGAGCCTGGTGGCGCACAAGTCACCGCCCCGTTACAAAGGGGACGCTCATAGCATCCATCCATCCATCCACGATGTGCCGACTATGTCCAAGTGCAGAAACAATTGATCACTATTTTTTTTATTGTATGAATGCAATATTTTTGGGACATTCTTCAGTGAACCTTTAAAGATGACATGGACATCACTCCGTACACAATTAGACTTCTACCGTTTAAAACGATTTCCGACCCTCCCTAAGACATGTTTATGGTACTTGGTGTATACAGCCCATAGGGATCGAGACTGTGTGATCGCCATGCCAAACATCCACGTTCCAGACGATCAATATACCGTGAGACTGTAGCCTACGTAAGAAGTGTGTATGCGGCGCAAGAAGCACCGCCTGACTGGATGCACTTGTTAGGCGCATGTGTGTGTTTGCCTGAGCTTTGAGTGTGGCGACATTCTAACCCTCTAATATAACTTCATTTGTCATTTGCGAAAAGTCTCAAAGGCGGTAAGCTAAAATATGCTTATACCGTTCCGTTCAGTCATAGAGCAAGAAGTGCATTTTTGTGCTTACATAGCTACGAAAGCTGATTCAACTACGAGCGAAAGGTTATCGCTCACAACGTTGTTTAAAGTCATACTTCAAGTTCTGCAAACACTAACTGGATGTACTTTATTAATAAAGTGCTTAGGTGTGGATCTCCACGTTGGAGATGAAATGTCAGCAAATCACACGCACCCATTTGTGGAAAGTTCAAGTGAATCGAGGCACCTTTTCAGCCTCGGCGTCTTTTACCAATATTCCAGAAAACGCCTGCACGTCATGAGTTCCGTAAATCTATGTTTATAAATACTTTATTCCTGTAGCAGAACTGTGTGACCTATATATCATTCCGTATTTCCTTCGGAGGCAATGCTGCCCTCCATAATCGCGAAGCTAAATGTCAACACGTACGAAAAGAGGCCTTCTTGTGCTCTTTTATTGCCGCTCAGTATCATTTAAGTGGACATGGCCTTTTTTGTGTAAATGTAGCCTCAACAAAGTGGTGTCTTTTCCTAGTTGCCTTAGGGATATAAAAAGCTACCATCTTGAGCGCCGATGAGCACTTTAAGCTAACTTGCTACAGAAAAGCTGCAACGTTCGACCTGCAACTAAATTATTTTATGAGAGATTGCGAAACATTTCCCACGGCCTTCCCCACTTTCAGTTTACTGGAATTGAAAATGTTGCAGCATTTTGTGGCCACTGTAATAATATTCGTCACTATAGGCGACAGCATAAAAGGTAACTATGAAATCCATGCTTACCGAGAAACACTTTGTTTCTGCTATTGGCTGCTTTCTTCATACGTTTAGCGTATTTTCGTTGAAATGAATTGTTACCCCTGAACTGCAAAGGCAACACGGTGTCTTCAGATATGGACAGATCAAGCAGCCCCGACTTATGTTTGTTTTGAGTAATATATTTAGATGGCATGGGCAAACGTCTCCTCAGGAAGGAATCAACCTTCTCTGTGGGGAATTATGCCCAGATTTGTCGAAAAAATTCCTATTTCACTTCAGGTGGCACAAAGCGGTTTCGGATGTTACAGATGTTTCAAATTTGAAGGCCTACGATTTAGAATCTAATCTATTGTGCCAGCAAAAACTGCTTCTCAGTTATTGTATGCCCGCAGACGATAAGTTGAATTTACGTCCTGTAGGTGCACTGGCGCATTAGGGTGGATTGGAAGCCGTTAGGAGAGGCCTTCGTCCTGCAGTGGAACTAAAATAGGCTGATGATGATGATGTTGTTGTTGTTGATGATGCATTTTTCAAAAACATTAGCAAACTGATTTTGGAGAAACTGCATCTGCGTGAGCCCGATGTCGGAGCTCTTCTTTTGCTGGTTAAACTCTATTAGTGAAGCTGAAAATCTTTCTCTCCAGTGTGCCATAGATGTCCTGCAAGATAAAATGAGA
>JABSTT010006102.1:0-14125 GCA_013339685.2 Hyalomma asiaticum | reverse complement strand
ACATCCGGCAAGCGCTGTGTGCCGACGACATTCCTTCCTTTACGTGCAAAATTCTACAAAACAGCAATTACCTGCATGGTCCGTGTCCCCTCGCACCAAATGATAATATGGGCACCGCTCAGCGGTCCTCGAGGGACAAAGGCGGTCGATGCCCATGCCCACGCGATCACTCTTCGGGCACCATCCTCGTCCACTAACGGTCCGGACCCCTAAGCCAAACTTTCCTATGTGTTTGAGGAGGTGTAGGCGGGATTCCGGGATCATGGGGTCCTGCTATTCTTGGCATCGACCCAGCTCTTCTTGCGGGTGGCCTGGCGTTGTTACTGGCGTTGGCCTGTCCATGCACACAGCATTGTTCCAGGTGCTCTGTGTTCCTGTTCTGGACGTCGTTCGCGGAGGCACCGTTCGTAGGCACCATTGTTGCCAAGCAAGGATGCTTCCTGAAATTTCTACACGGGACCGGCCCACGCCCCGCCACAGACTTTAAGCAGCTCAACGTGCCCCGCTGCTGGCAGTGAGAGAACACACCGTGCTCCTGGTGCTGAGGCGAGCCCACGGTGTTCACCACTGACCTGGTACCGAGCGCACGTTTGACACGCCTTCCCTTTGGGCTGCGGCAGGCGAGTAGTTGGTATTCGCCTCATCGACTCTGCCGTAACTGACGCACCGAGACGTACTGTATTGATTTGTAACTGCTACCAAACTTAATTGCCGTTCGCAGTGCAAGCAGTCGAACGTGCATATTTATGTGTTTGTGTAGTCCTATGCATTACGACCCCTACATAAAGCTGTTCTTCTATGTCTCTGGGTGTTTTCTCTTCACGCCTGGCTAACCTGCGCCCACATTTGCCCCAAACAAGTCTGGCCTGTAACACTTCATCCCTTGTATTACGGTTTACGTATTCTTCGAGCTCCAGGAAACGTCCAGCTGTAACAGGCGGTAAACAGCCTTTGGTCTACAAAAGCACAACTTGAGCAATTGATTCTATTTCACCGAGGTATCTTTATCACCCAACTTGTGACAGAACCAGCGGACTCATGTGACTGGACGCATCTTAATTGACACTCCATCCCAAAATGGAGGTGTTTAATGCTGTACACGCCATTTCCCGTGCTACGATCCTATCTTCTACCTGCGCTAAGAACAATCTGGTGGGCTGCCGTTGTCCTTCCTATGAGTACCTTTCCTTTGGCACAGCAATGTACTATACAATGTGTACGGTTATGCAGGGTTCATATCCGGGTAGGCTCTGAAATATTCACATCCCTTTCACTAGCAAAGCATGTACTGAAGAGAATGCGGGCGCTGTATCTAGTGTTTCCTGCACATAAAACCCATCTATAAACCTTGTATATGTACAACCACCAGTGGGTGAGCCAGGTAGTGCCATGCTTTCGCTGCCTGGCGGCTGGTGGTTTTAATCAGCAACATCTACAGCTATTTTTGTTATTTTTAAAGGCTTGGTTCTCTACTGGCAAAGAGAAAGAAAGGAAAAGATAAAGAAAGGAAAAGATTCAGCTTGTCACAACTTCTGATGAAAAGGTAGATTCAACAAGCAGGTAGACAGACCCAAGTGTGCTGTACATCCCGAAGGCAAACTAGTTAGGTGGGCATGAATTGAACTTGGGCCACACACGTGCCGACCGAGCCGGCAACCCTCTTGGTACACATTGTATGTAAACCTAGTGCATCAGATATGGTAAAAGTGATTATCAAACGCCAATATTATAACAATGTAAACAAAACCACACCTGCATTCCAACCACTAGGTATGGTAGTCTCAGGATGTGATCGATGGTGTATAAATACACTAACCGACATTTAAGATATGCACATCAGCACGCCGTGCAACGCCTTTCTTTTGGACAAACATACGCATATGTACAAGTCTGAGTGACGAGGATAACTTTTGCTATATCCGAGTATTTAGGCTAAGTAAACAGCTAGTTGAGTTGGCGGATATACAGAATACTAGAAAGATCATTTACAGGAAGATTAGATAGATAGATAGATAGATAGATAGATAGATAGATAGATAGATAGATAGATAGATAGATAGATAGATAGATAGATAGATAGATAGATAGATAGGTGAAATTGACAAGGTGCTCAAAAAATGCTTCGCTTTTAAATAGGCCATTTCAGACTACAAGCATTCACTTCCGAAATATGCTGGTGTGTATACGCAGAGCGACCAGTATAGCAAGTATTATTTTTCAAATTCAGCATTAGAATGACATAAAAAATTGTCTCACTTCTACTTCGAATGATAAAGATATTTTCTATATTAAAACAGTAGTTCTGAATCTCCACATTCACTGTTAGCAAAAATTACTTAGAATGATAAAGATCTTTCCTATATTAAAACGGAAGTTGTGCATCTCCACATCCACTGTTGCCAGAAACCCATTTCAAATTCTCTCTTGATAACCCTTGTTCTAGGCAAGGGTTACACGACTTGTAGGTGAGTGTTATCGTTTACACAATTCTTGCCAGTTGGATGAAGCATGCGTGAGTTTTAATCAACGTAAAACTGTGGCGTATTATCAGGTCACTCACCTTAACGATGCAGCCCAACCTTGAAATTTATCTGTAGTACGCTTGCAAATTTACCCTTATAGGTTTAAAAGCTCAAAATCATAAGTGATTACCCACAACAACAACTTACCAAGCACTGAAAACAAAAAAAGTCGCTGAGAAGCCTTACGTTAAAAACGTAGGAAGATAATCGAATAGATAAAGGACAAACGAACACTTACCAACGAAAAACGCTGCCTTTCGCGGTCGGAATCAGTATTGTAAAACTATAAAAGCAGGATATTTCAACAGGCCTTCATGAAAGTAGAGGAATTCATCCACACTCTTGGACGAAAAGCCACTGCAAATATGTAGTTACAGTAGTTAAACTGCATGTTTTATACACAGTTTGGTACGTCAAAGACCCTGCTGCATCACCCTAGAGGGCACTACCCCTGTTGTAACGACACCAAGGTCAAGCTAGCTCTGGTCGCTATATTTCTCTGCTAGCGTGTCACCAGCATGCGGTCTTGATCACATTACTACGTCGTTGGCGGCAGAAGTACTACAGACTCTGTGACGTCGCTTTCGTGGTCTGGAAAAAATGCAGATCTTCGGAAATATCAGCATTGCTATTCAAAAGCTTTAGGTTATTGTACTAGCACTATACTAGTACCTTCCAGATAATAAGGTTGATCTTTTTGTTCGCAGCGTTATAGTCACCGCCTTTCTTATTTTCTCTACTCACTTCACCCGACCACCGTAGTGACAATTGACAAGCATCCAGCGGCAGTTTTAGTTTACCGGCAAGCTGAACTTTATATCAGGAAAGTTAATTGCACTTCCACTGGTAATAAATGTGTTGTCTACGCCCCCTTGAATTTATACTGGTAAGGCGCTTTTCTTGAAATATCGAGGTAAGTAGTCGTTGTTTCTTGCTCTCGTCAGCATATAATGCCCTTCTACATGCATAATGGGTTGCGACGATGTGATTATGAATTTGCCTGGCCGTGTTATTTTCGATCAGATGCTAGGACATTATGTAAATACGTATATCATTATCTGAAAATATTTGATAGACCATCCAATAGGCCGACCACTAGGAAAAGGAGGTTGTTGGTCGGCCCATTCTATATGTAAGGAAAGTAGGCTTTCAAGTAGATAGGAAATATTTCTTCGGGATTACCGATTAAATTGAACTAAACTGAACCTTATATGTAAGCGTACAGTAGCGCCACTGTAGATTCTATAAAAAAAGGCCCTTGAGGTGTAAAAAAGCCACAGTTTCTTGGAAATTGTTTTATGACTGTTTGGCATTTTAACTAACAGCGAGGGGAAAAGTTTCCACTTAGCTTTCGTCTGACAGTGTCCAAAAGCTCGCACTTTAGGCGTGGCTTTGTCACTAATGGCCATCCTGAGCCTTTGTACGCCCATTACAAGGCAAAGGCATGTCCCGTAGAACCCCCAACCCTCAAGGGCAAGTGCTAACTGCGACCCTTTATTCCTGCAGACTTGCTGATCTCATGTGCCCACCAAACTTCCTTGCGACCCCTGTCCCGGTTCCCTTCTCTAGGGATCCACTTTTACCCTTAGTGACCGATGGTTTCCTTACCTTCTAATTATACGCAAGCACTGCCGGAACATACTTCTCAATTTCTGGCGTCCACGCCCCTATTACGCGTTATTCCTCCGAAAACCGCACTGCCTTCTTGTGCCTTTACAGATATCATTTTCCGTTGTACAATGCTCGCTGCATAGTCGTCACTTTAAGTCGAACCCTCTTAGTGGCCCTACAAGTCTTTTCCCCCTAGTTTGAGGGGCCGTAAAAAATACGGATATGCCCGGTTGTAAGTTTTACAGCTTCGCTATGCATTCCACAAGCCGATTCTGAAATATTTCGCCGAAATATTGAGTGCACATTTAACAACGCCCGTTTGAATCCCCAGCGTTCTTGCTCTCCCGAAACGATTATGCGAGATTACTGGCCAGCATGTTATCGTCCAGTGACGTTACAGTAAGATATTTTTAAGTTCAAAGGTATAGTGAACTCGCGTTGGCTCTAAAAGAATCAATTTACTTGAAAGCTAGAAACAAAGAAGGTACATAGAAACCGTGCTATGCCGCCATTCGGAAGCAAAGCTGCAGCACTGTTTCTTTTCCCGTCGCCTCCGAAGGCTTGCCGCTCTCGGAGGTCTGGTGGTTACTAACATGACAACTCCATAGTTGAGGGTAACGCTCAGTAAAACCGAAACAGCGTTTTTTCTCGCTCTAAATGAACCTACACGGTGCAATGGAACAATGCATATTGTTAATTTTAAGGTCAGGATCCCGAATACGCCCTAGCACAAAATGTTCAGAGAAGGTTTCACGACCCCTTTAAGTACCGCTAAGATGCAGCTGTTATGTGCTTTCCTCTTGAGGGACATTCGTAATCTGCCATTCTTTTCTGAGGATACCTGCCGAACGTGATCTACCGCAGTCTTATCCTTCTAATTGTTTCAGCCTCGTAATGTGGATCAACAATGACTACTTCCGAGTAGGCACATTCATTTACAGCAGCCAGTGCCTCGCCACGTGTATACCACAACTGGGCTCGCCCAAGGGTATTGAAAACTACTTTAGTCTGCCGCACATCATTTCATTTGTCAATTTCCTACTGTGCCTGTCTTGTTCAGTTACCACGACCTGCAGTTTGTCCCCCGAGTTCCTTAGCGAGGCAATGTCAACAGAAAATCTCACGTTATTGAGGCATTCTATATTAACCTTTATACCCACCTGTTCCCAATTCAATACAATCATGCGTTGGGCTTAATGGGTCTTCCACTCTCTCAGGACATAACCGTCTGTTGATGTCTCAGGCCAATAACGCGTACTGTTGATGCGCTAGCAATGATAATATCATAAGTGGTCCACACATCCTTGTGGATCTGGGCACCTGGGTTTGTGATATCCTCATGAAGCGGGAAAGGGACCCAGCGCCTTGAAGTGTTTTCCTTGTGCTTTGATGGCAGTCAGTATTTTTGACGGGTTTCTTTCATTTCTGCATGCCAGTATAGCTACAACTGCAACTGACACAGCATTTGTTGAAGGGATGAACCCAATTGAAAAGTGATTTTTGTTTTTGAGATGTAAATAAAAGATATCAACGAGTGTGCTCTAAACCGACATATTACATTAGGAAATGCACTGCTGGCCCAAAACCATTTTGCTACCTGAACATGCTAACCTTTCAAAAGAAAGATTTCGCGGTGATTTATATTGTTGATATTTTGAGGCAAATGGCATGGCACTTCCTGTTCTGATCGGCCTCACGTGTTAGAACTGATGCTGAGTTTCTAAGCATAGATATGTAGTTGGCGCTATCTAGCAATAACAGGCTTATATACTGTCCACGTCCAAATTTATCATTCGAAGACTGACCCACAACGGAAACAAGCGCGATCTCATTCAAGTTTTTCTCCACTTCAACGAGTGCTTGCGCCTACAAAACTATTAATAGAAATCAAATGTCAGAGACGTTGTTCCATATCGAATAACATGCATAGCCGTGAGTGAATGCTAGATTCATGATTGTTTCCTGAAAGATTCCGATTAGAAGCTGTCCCTGAGATAGTCTTTCCACCTCAGCATCATGGATCGATATGCTGAAACTATGAAACTATTCGTAGTGTTCACGTACACGACTTTCTTTGCTTTCTGCTTGGAAATGTCTGCCACTTATACAATTTCTCCTGCTAACTTGCTTTGTGTCTCGCTTATTGATGCCACAGAGATTTACATAGAGTACAAAATTTTCATGTGTTGCACATCGGTTAATACATCTCAGAAAGAGAAAAGAGGCAGGTTTTAGATGCAAACGCGGGTCAATATTTCATGTTTTCACTTTTCGGTTCCCTTTTGATCATGCAGATGTCAGATGGGTTTGTGTGGAAGGAATGCGTGTGCTATGCCTGCATTGACTTTTTTGCCAAGCTTTTCGCAAGAGTGCCGGCGCATGCGCTAATTTATTTGGATAATAACATCATCGCCAATAAATATCTGTATAAGTTCACTGCTTATATCTTCCGAATCTTGTCCGGTCGCCCAGTCACGGGACGTGCACTGCCACATGTCATAATGATCAATGAACTGGCACAGCAGTAGGTTTTAATTAGGCCGAAATTTATCAACTCCGCATGGTTCTTGTTTCCCGCTATGACATGTGTTTCTTGTTAGCAGGTATAGCAGTACTTTCATTCGTCACTAATTTCTATGAGGCAAGAACTAAATAGGTCATCTTTGAACATATGCAAAGTTGATTCTTCGTATGTTTAGAAATGCTCACAGACGCTTTAGCAAACCACGAGAACAGTGACGTATGAAGTGGACTAAGGACTGCTTGAGATATATTAAGCTAGAAGTGTCTGATAGCGAAATAATTGGACAGCATAATGTAACATAATGATTGATTGATTAGTGGAATTCAACGTCCCAAAACCCGCTCTGATTATGAGAGACGCCATAGTGGAGGTCTCCGGAAATATTGACCGCATGGTGTTCTTTAACGTGCACTGACATTGCACAGCACACGGGCCTCAACATTTCGCCTCCATCGAAATGCAACCGCCGCGGCCGGGATTCGATCCTGCGATCCGTAATTTGTTTATTTATTTATTTATTTATTTATTTAGAAGTACCTTACAGGCCCCATGGGGAGCATTGAGTAAGCGGAGCAACGCAGAAAACAAAAATAACCTATACATGATTGCAAAAAGAGCACACAATAAGATGCTGGCAAACCGGTGTAATAAATGGAAACAAATGGTAAAACAGCACAATGCATACTCTTAAAAAAGGAAAGAAATTCAATATCATGGCAGCACACAACTTGGTACATTCCACATAAGAGGGGGGGGGGGGGGGATTGCATTACACGTTACAACGGAATGTATAATTTGCTGAATGTGAATATTTGTTACGATGAGAAGTGTAGGACCAGGAGTTCCCTAAATTTATCTTTATTTGTTTGCGCGACAGTGTTGTTAGGAAGCGAATTCCAGAATCGAATAGCTCGTGGCAAAACCGAGGCGTTAAATGCGTCAGTGTTCCCAGAGATGCGATTATAACTGAAGTCGTTGTGAAGACGTCGTGATGTACAGGGCGCGCGTACCAATGGCAAGTGTGATGGCTTCATTTGATAAACATATCTATGGAACAGGGACAAGAGTGCTATGTCACGACGACTACTTAGAGTTTCAAGGGAAAGGTTGAGTTTTATTCTCGTTATACTTGACTGGTAGTTATAATCGCGGGAAATAAATCGACTAGCTCTATTTGGAGAGCCTCTAACATGCGGATTAAGTATTCATGATAGGGAGACCATATGGGCGACGCGAATTCAAGTTGTGGACGTACAAATGTCAAGAACGCTAGTTTACGAACGTTAGTTTACGTTCTGTCATATGTCATATGTGACATATGACAGAACTTCAGAACGAAGCAAAACTACGTTTTACAGCGAAGCCTTCTATGATATATTCACACCCGATCATAAGCCCTATGAAGAGCGATGATGTTGGCAGTGTTCTCATGAAGCGTGCCGGCGCATGTATTTCACCCCTCGATTCGGGTTTGTGCATGGAATGTTTCGCGCACTTCAGCTGTCTCTTGAAAGTTCAATTCCTTCTCTGAGGAGTGCACTTTTGGACCAGCGTTATTTTTTCTTTCGTCACGATTTTGCACGCACTTCTTTTCGTCATTTGTGCTAGACACGCTCTTTTCCTCAGCCGGCTATAACATTTGCTTGATTCTGCGACGCTCAATGTGCGGTATCTGCTCGCGCACCTTCTTCATCTCTTGAGTTGGCCCCTGTTGCCTCCCGCACGATTATTCGCTGACTGTAATATGGCGACTATGCGAAATCCAGTGCCTTACGCGTTCATTGAACACTGATAAAATATTTATAAACACGTTTTTAACTTCTTAAGCTAAAAACAAAATTTAACGAATGACTGCGGAATAGTTTAATTACACACTGCATTAATGGAATGACAAACGGCAGGACTGCATATTTCAGCTTTGCTGACGTACCTTCTGTACTGCACTCATGGGGGTCGTTTTTTCCAAATGCGCATTTGCATGGAAAACTCGATAGAGGCAACTGCTAGTATTCCATTTTCTTAAGGAATCACTGACCTCATGAAGCAGTTGGTATTGCTTTCTTTATTTCATAGATATTTGCTGCAGGGGTGGAATGTACTCTCAGAATATGCGAGTTCATTCGCCAAATCATGCCTAGGCTGCCAGCTGCTATAGCCTCGCTGCTTAAATAAATATGTTCTTATTGACGTCAACTGCACTAATGTGTCCCTGCGCACATAAAAACTCCTAGTGGTAAGGAAGGTACTACCGTGCCGTTGACACGACAGCCCTCCCCAGAAAGGACTGCCTAGAGTATTGGTGGCCGCAATTAGCGGTACAGCAATCGAGCCAGACTACTTCCTCTTAGGTTTCTTTTTCTTCTTCGCAGTGGGAGCATGAAGATTAATACGAGTAATTATTCACTACATTCGGACACAAACAGTTCCCGATATAAACACATTAAGCACCCAGATGAATAGAGATTTCACAGCAATATCTTCAGGTCCTTTTTTTTCCGCAAGCAATGCGAGATTGAAATGGTTTGTCCAACGATGCTGTCATGTGCACTTCACTCGAATCTTTTATCCCCGAGATATGAGACTATCCTCGGTAGACATCGGCATGCGGGAAATCTCTCACTTCTGAGTATCTTGTTCTCTTGCGTTATGTCTGTCGAAAATTGTCTATAGTATAACTGTCTACCTCATTATTCTTTATTTTGATTGTGACTGTTGTAATGATTGTGCAGTTTCTTTTATTGCTTTTCTTTGAGCTTTAAACTTTATAACGTGCTGTTTATTGCTGGTTTTGTTTTCTCATTCTTCTAACGTTTGTACAGTTTACTCTAGATAGTATACATTCTGTCCAGTTGAAGTTAACTTGGGTACGCGCCTTATTGAATTGCTGCTTTAAATATCTCTCTCATCACCCTTCCTGTAACAGCCTCATATGTGAGGCTAACGGTATGCTTCAAATGACATTAAAAAATAAACACATGGATGGACAATGTACGCTCCGCGAAGACAATAAAACATACGGCGCCGTAAGCGCTGTGCTGCACCTGCGCGCACAGGCAAGAAAAAAAAAAGCAACCACACTGAGACGCACGTGCCATAAGGAAAACTACATCAGATACAAACGTAAAGGCAGTTATGTGGCAGAAAAAAAGGCTGAATCATAGGACTGCCTATAAATTTCCATTTAATTTCCATGCACCATTTACACTACATTTGCAAGACAATAATTCTTCAATAATAGTTCATTTCAGGGTCCTAGATCTTATCACAATTCTTCAATAATAATTTATACACTACTGGGGCACTCAAGTGGCTCGAAATCGCGCCCCCAAAGAATGCTGCGGCGCACCAGCGGGAGCAGCGGCGAAAAATGGTGCCATGTAGACCTTGTGACTCCGGCGGGCGAGGAGAATCGAGGAGGAAAGGCGCGCATGGCGGACAGTGTCCTTACTTTCCTATATCAAGGGGTTTTAACCTCCTGTTATGCGCTTCTTTGGCTCTATATATGGTACTGGTAGACGCGCTCACCGCATGCGTCATGACCTAGTAGGATTCTTGAGACTAAATTACTGGAATGTAGGTTTCGTTGAAACGCGCGTGTCGAATGCTACGACGTGGTTTCTGTCTGTGCAGGCTTTACAAAATAGCAAGAAGTATAACCATAGAGGAACCAACTCAGTACAAAAAGTGCGGCACTTCCGAGCACTTAGAAAACACAAGAACGTGCGTTTAGTTAAAGCTGGAAACACAGTCACCGAAGGTAATCGCCTGGTGCGGGATGAGACCGCGCAGGTGAAGCTCGTTGACGTGAGGTGTTACGGGAATGGGACGGGACCAAAAGTCACCGACAGCCTTAGACTCCCACAGGTGGTTCGAGCAAGCAGGCCAACAATGGGAACTACGCCCGACTACGCTGCTTGCAGCGGTGAGGCTTTTTGGCCGCCAGAATTGAGGCAAAGAGGTGAGGCCACGCCGAGTCCTGCCACTAGCTCCGAAGCTTTCGGCGGCGAGAAAATAAACGAGTCTTCACCAGACGGTGCTGTTGGTGGCTGCAGTGGCCCCTCGCACGTTGCGTGGACTCGGTGTCGAGCCTTGGCACCAGGCAGAGCGGCTCGCCCCGGATCTTGACGCCCACCAAATATTCGGTTCTGCGCCCGAAAATGATGCCGGCCGAAAGCCCCTGCACTCTTCCGTGTCGCTGGAACACCCAACTCGCTAACACATGACACTTCAACGCTGACGCTCTGCGCGCCATGCTCTGTTTTTTTTTTCGCCCTTCCACGTCACCGCTTTGTCCTGTCTGCGTATGCCAATACGCTAAACACGACAAGCACGCACCGCTGCGCCTATACCATCACAGTCGTGGCGTTATTGGCAAGCACGTGACATCGCTCCATATAATGATGCCATTTGGCAGCTCTCCGCGTTCGCTTGACTACGGTGGCGGGAACAATGCCGCAAAACGCAGTAAAACTTTCATCTTCACGCAACCTAACAGCTGTTGTTGTAAACTGTAGAAGTATTGTGAATAAAATAGATGAATTCGTGGGCTTAATCGAAACGACGAGGGTAGAAATAGTGTTTGGGACCGAATCGTGGCTGATACGGTCAATCAATGATAGCGAGGTGTTTCCTAGTCACTTTAACGAGTCACAGAAACGACAGGGCAAGAACAGGCGGAGGGGTGTTCTTGTTAGTTCACTCTTCCTTACGGTCATCTGAACTTGACATCGGGCACGATCACGTAGAATCCGTCTGGTGGACGGTAACACTTGCTGATAATACGAAATTTGTTCCCGGAACATTTTATCGACCGCCAAACCCTGACCCGGCTACGTTACAGCAACTGTACGACATAATTTCCAAAACATCTGATCAGTTTATTCTTGCCGGTGATTTCAACCTACCCAATTTGACATGGTCTTGTGGAACATGTATCGCCTTGACTGGTTGTCGCGAAAACATTATCATGAAAAGCATCGTTGATACGTTCGCTCTTACTCAATACGTTACTGTGGCCACAAGAAATACTCACATTTCAGATTTGCCTTTTTGTAATTCGCCAAATATTATAGACTCTGTCACATGTATTCCCGGTATCAGTGACCATCTCGCTGTTGTAGGAACAATTAAACATTAGATCAAGAGACCCAAGCCCCGCCAATCGAGAAAGGTGCATTCTTCACGATAAGGGTGATTTCTGCGCTATTTCTCAGGAATTACGCGCCCATTCGCCCGTTTTCGATTGTCGTTGCGGGAATACCGATGTTTTACAACAGTGGTATCTATTTAAAGCGAAAATTATAGAACTAACGGAGAAGCATGTACCAAGTACAAACGCGGTTAAGCTCAAAAAGTGCAAGAAACCATGGGTGACATTAGCGATTTTTAGATTAATAAGAAAAAGACAACGAGCATATAAGGCATCAAAAAGAACCCAAAGTGTTTATCAGTACAGCAGGTTGGTCGAGATAACTAATGAATATAAATCTAAAGTTTGTAGTGCAGAGGATCAATACTTCAGTCGACTAAACCAAAGCATAAAAACGAACCCAAAGCTTTTTTTGGAGATACGTAAGGACCTGTGGAGCTGATTCAGCCGGAGTGAACGAAATTGTCCCCAATAATCAGATCTTCGCCACCGATATTGGTAAGGCGTCGTGTCTAAATGATTTTTTTCATTCCGTATTCTTACCTAAAACGGATTTTGAGACAGTATCCATGTTGACAGAGCCACCTCCATGGACTCAACCATTAATGCCACCAGTTGAACTCTGTGTGAGTGGTATCGAATCCCTTTTAAAAAATATAGACGAAACCAAGGCCCCGGGTCCAGATAGTATTTCCCCGCGCATGTTGAAGTGCTGTGCCTGGCCCACCACATCTTATATTTACCTCATATACAAAAAAATCTCTCTCTACTGGAATTCTGCTTGAGGACTGGAAAAATGGCCTTTGTGGTTCCCATACACAAGGACGGTTCCAAAAAAGAGGCCAATTACAGACCTATTTCGTTAACGTCGATTCCCTGCAAAATACCACAGCACATTTTATACAAAGATATAACGAGACACTTACTTCAACACAAATTATTAATTGACGATCAACATGGTTTCCGCAGGGGTCTGTCTTGCACAACACAACTGATTGAATTCGACCACGATATAGTATCAGAGGTGGATGGTAACGGACAAACAGACTGTGTCTTCTTAGATTTCAAAAAGGCGTTTGACACATTATGCCATCCCTTGCTTCTTTACAAACTTGAAATGGCAAGTATTGATAAAAATGTACTGAAGTGGGTAGCCAGTTACCTTTCACAGCGTCGACAACGTGTCATTATCAACGGTACTACTTCATCCACAGTGGAGGTAACATCAGGTGTCCCTCAGGAGTCTGTTTTAGGGCCGCTATTGTTTTTAGTTTATATTAATGATATTCCGGTTGGCATTTCTTCTCGAGTAAGTTTATTCGCTGATGACTGGGTCGCGTACATAAAAAAAATCACAGCATATCCACGGGGTGAATGATGATCAGGGGGCGAAGCTCCTTAGGGGAAATCATCGAAGGTGGCGAGAAACGTCGAAAACGTCGAAAACGTCGAAGCTGGCCAGAAACTCTTCCAACGAGACGAACGATCCCCTCTCCAAAGCGTCGTGCATCTCTTCGTACCGTTGCTTGAGTTTCTCACAATGTGCCTTCTCGGCCTCGTCCTCGGTCGGAGGAAAGGGGACTACAATCCTAGTGATTTTCGTTATTAACTGATTTGGGGGCCAAATTAGTTCGTTAAATCGACTTTTACATGTACCTCACACTCGGGGAGTCAAGCTTATGCTGCAGTTCATAAACTAGAGGTAGAAGCCTGGACACACAACGCCATCTATTGAGCCATTCATAAAATAAACTAGAGGTGGCTACATACATACGGAGGAGGGAACGACCCACACCCTAAGGAGCTTCGCCCCTAATAAAAAACGAACAGGATCGTATTGAATTGCAGGCTCACCTTGCCCGAATTGTGCAGTGGTGTGAGAAGTGGAAAATGCAACTTAATATTAAAAAACGTGTGCATGTGTCTTCTACTAAAAAAACAAAAGGATGAAACGCGTTACTTTTCGAATGGTGACGTCATTGATCAACAGTCAGTGTTCGAACACTTGCGTAACCCTCACGAGCGACTGTTCGTGGAATGCGCATGTGCATGCCGTAGTTGCAAAAGCCGCCAGGGCAATAAATTTCATTCAACGAAATCTGAGATCATCACCTGCGGTCCTGAAAATACTGCTTATCTTTCGTTTGTCCACCCGATTTTGGAATATGCATGTTGCGTGTGGGACCAACGTCAAAAGTTCTTAATAGATCTGATCGAGAAAATACGGAACAGAGCGACAAAGTTCGTTCTCAGTCGGTATAAGCGAGGGGACGATTTTACTGAAATGAAAAACGACCTGGGATGGGAAATGCTCTCCTC
>JABSTT010006101.1:0-14982 GCA_013339685.2 Hyalomma asiaticum | reverse complement strand
AAAGAGGCCTTCTTGTGCTCTTTATTGCCGCTCAGTATCATTTAAGTGGACATGGCCTTTGTGTAAATGTACCTCAAACAAAGTGGTGTCTTTTCCTAGTTGCTTAGGGATATAAAAGCTACCATCTTGAGCGCCGATGAGCACTTAAGCTAACTTGCTACAGAAAAGCTGCAACGTTCGACCTGCAACTAAATTATTTTATGAGAGATTGCGAAACATTTCCACGGCCTTCCCCACTTCAGTTTACTGGAATTGAAAATGTTGCAGCATTTTGTGGCCACTGTAATAATATTCGTCACTATAGGCGACAGCAAAAGGTAAATATGAAATCATGCCTTACGAGAAACACTTTGTTTCTGCTATTGGCTTGCTTCTTCATACGTTTAGGTATTTTCGTTGAAAAGAATTGTACCCCTGAACTGCAAAGGCAACACGGTGTTTCAGATATGGACAGATCAAGCAGCCCCGACTTATGTTTGTTTTGAGTAATATATTTAGATGGCATGGGCAAACGTCTCCTCAGGAAGGAATCAACTTCTCTGTGGGGAATTATGCCCAGATTTGTCGAAAAAATTCCTATTTCACTTCAGGTGGCACAAAGCGGTTTCGGATGTTACAGATGTTCAAATTTGAAGGCCTACGATTTAGAATCTAATATTGGTGCCAGCAAAAACTGCTTCTCAGTTATTGTATGCCCGCAGACGATAAGTGAATTTACGTCCTGTAGGTGCACTGGCGCTTAGGGGGATTGGAAGCCGTTAGGAGAGGCCTTCGTCCTGCAGTGGAACTAAAATAGGCTGATGATGATGATGTTGTTGTTGTTGATGATGCATTTTTCAAAAACATTAGCAAACTGATTTTGGAGAAACTGCATCTGCGTGAGCCCGATGTCGGAGCTCTTCTTTTGCTGGTTAAACTCTATTAGTGAAGCTGAAAATCTTTCTCTCCAGTGTGCCATAGATGTCCTGCAAGATAAAATGAGAAGTATGTAACTAAGTGCGTTCGAGTATCCCAAGAAAGACTATCGTCTTTAGAAATCTTCTTTGTCCTTCGAAACGCTTAGCTCAGCTTCGACAAAGAAGTCACAATATACCCGCGTTCGGCATAGTGACGCGATACGGTCTATACTCGTCAAAGTATTACGCTACAGAGATACAGATACATCTGTCAAATGTACCTCATTAAAGGAATTCAGATAATCAAAACATCTCCGATATACTAACGCTGTAAGATGTATAGCGATATCGAGCATCCCTGCTACGGGTTAAATGATCGCGAGAATGACTATATACGGCAGATGCGGTAGATATATTAAGTGGGCGACACATTTAATGTAAACGTTTGTTCACCGCGGATATTAGCATACATTAGCATACAAGCAGATGGGTGTCGAAATTAAGTAGTCATGCTACGCGAGCGTTCACCCAGATTGCTATGAAAGGAATGCAAATGCAGTTCTCACGATATGTATAGTCTCCAGATATCCATTCCCCTGCTTTCGTCAACATGCTTCGTAGCACGGCCCTCAGTAAGGAATTAGTTATGGCGACGCCGCATGACTGGTAATTTCGCAGTGCTTCGCTAGTAGCCTCATCTATCAGGCTAGTCTCTTGCAAAGGAAGCGTTCATGCGTGTCCAACGCAAAAACGGTGTGTCCAAACTTCGAAAAAGTCAGGTGATCTGCGATACCAAGAGGTTCATAGAAAAGAAAAAGAAAGGCGGGGAAGGGGGGAGGTGTTGGAGAGGAGGGCAAGCTAAGAGAGGCAAGACTACACCCTCTCTTCCAGAGTCGCTTTCCTTTTTTGATCCACTATACAACAGCTCCTGTTACCAGCTGCGTTTTGTCGTGTACATGCAGTACACCTGCAGTCGGAAGTCATGTGGGTACACGGTACACTTGGAGATCTTGGACACAATGGTGATGAATGGATTTCCTGTGGTTCTCTTACAGGGACATTCAAATATCTCCTAGAATTTGCGTCAGTGCTAAGGCTAGAGCAAAAACTCAATCGCTCATTAAGCTAAGCCAAGCGCCTCGCATCAAAGTGGCTACAAGCTTCGATTGTCATCCGTCTTCTCGGCATAGTTGTTCTTTCTCAGCACAATTGTCACTCTTCTTCTCAGCACAGTTGTTCCAATCATTTATCAGGTATGTTCACGCTAGAGACATCTGCGACTCCCTAGGCATTCGTTCGACGTGGCCGTAGAAGTGAACAGGTGCAAAGGCGCACTGGTTATGCAGGAGGCCACGGTCCCAAGCGCGTGGTATTTTTGCACTGGTACACTCTTAGCGCGGTAACCTTTAGTGTATATTATAGGGACACAAAATGTAAAATAATGCTCCTTTATAAGGTTAAAGTTCTTTAACCTTTAGTAAAGGAGCATATTTTCACATTTTTTGTACCTATAAAATGAAATAAGGTTACCGTGCCAGAGTGTAGGTTCAGCAGTGGTGCCGGCCCTTGTTACAAACGCCTTCACTTCACCATGTGCTGCAGGAAGCACTTGTCTTTGGCCTAGTGGTGACTTAGTTTGTTAAAACATGTTCAGGCGCAAAAAGAAACGAGGAACAACACTGCGAATGCGAATGTTGTGTTTCTTTTGCGCCAGCACATGTTTAGAAAACCATGTGCTGCCTAGGCAGATACCGCGTCTCTTTTGAACGCCGTGACAGACATACTCCGCCTCAGAACGGTTCGAATGCTTCGTTCCCTGTGTGCAAGATGGGGCCATGCGAGTTGCGAGACTCCTACTGATTGATAGGAACCCTTGGCGCTGTAATATGCAAAGCTCCAACTCTACGAAGACTTCAAATCCAGGAAAGATTAAAATTTCCAGACATCAAGGGAACACACAAACACTGTGAATAATCTGTTATCACATTAATCTTGATTGTCGTGGTAACATCGCAGAAATAAAACGCTTGCCAAATGCCTGCCCCACCACAAGACATACGGACCAATAACAGCCGGGGCATACATGACAATAATAATAGCAAAACCTTACAGATTTGATATTGCTGAAAGTTGTGTACGTTCTATACATCTATCTTAGAGGGCTCGCATGATAATATTCTTTGCGGGTCAAGAACAAAAATTAATAATTCTGGAGTTTAACATCCCAAAACTACGATATGATAGCGAGAGACCCTTAGTGGAGGGCTCCGGGAACTTCTACCACCTTGGGTTCTTTAGCGTGCACTGATATCGTACCAATACACAGGCCTTATCATTGCCCTCCATAGAAAGCATCGCCACGGCTGGGATTCGATCCCACGACCTTCGACCACAGCCTTGTAAAGACGGCCATGAGACGCGCATTAATTATATATTTTAATGACCGAACTTCTTGCGTAGCCTACACCGCGTTGATTCTGGTGTATGAAACAAACTGCAAAGGATAGCCGAGGAGGTTTTTCCTCTTTTTTTTTGTACACCTCCTTGCGGGAAGCAGTGGGAAGAAAAAGCATTGTAGTCACTAATGAGGATGCCTAGGCTTGAACTCGCAACTAGCAAAGCGAAGCTTGGCAGCAGATTCGAGTGGCATGAAAGACAATTTTTTTTTTGCGGCTCACTATATCTGGAGACCACGACGACAGTACTCACAGCTCCATGAGGGCGAGTCCGAGAACAAGGACCGCGGCAAGTTTCACAGCCGACATTGAGGCACTGGTTACAGCGCAAATTATCTCGTTTGTAGCACAGAAAGGCGGTAGCTTTTATACACGGATCCGACGTCAGCCTACAGTGCCTGCATAGCGTCTTATTTTTCACTTGTTAGACAGTTCATGAACGAATAGCTGGCGCCCCAGATGTAATGACCGGAGAAGGTTAAAGGGGAACACCGGCAGCTCTTTTCCAATGGGGATGATAGTGCCGTAGCAGGCACGGTGGCTCAGTTTAGCTCAGAATTCGCCGATAATTTCAAATAACCGAATGAACTATGTGTTGAAACCGAAGCTTAAAGGGGCAGATGCTTCGTGCAGCGTATACGATGACGTCACAACCACCCCGCCATCACAATACGGCGCTGGTTCCCGAAAAAATGGCATATTGACTTGAACCGGCTTTTCTGAATTTGACAGTTTTGCTCTTGGTCACCTGCTTTGTTCTTGGTCACCTGCTTGCTCAGGTAGGCGGTGTTTGTCGGTATGACGTCAAAAAGAGAGTGGCCTACATGAAAATCCGCTAAATATTTTAGAAATTCATTTTCAGGAACCTAAATGCTGTGCAACTCACTGGCTTGGCATATGTTATTAAAGTACTGAGGATTGCATATATCGCAAATTTCATTGAGATGCGGGAACACTGAACGATCGGCGGAGTTGCCCTTTAAAAAGCACCTGCAACATTCCTTTAACGCAGTCAGAGAACGATGGCGGTGAGTCGTGGATGCCCCTGTTAATATCTGAGACAAATGTTACTGCACTGAACAGAGAAAAGAATTCGAAATTTGAACGCAGCTGGAAATAACCTGCTCCCCTTTCAACAGGTTACGTCACAAAGAGCGCTTACTGCGTTCCCTTTACCCTCTTCGGCGCTTTTGAAGACATATACGTGCATTTGCTTATTATTTCGGGTTTAAAACGAACAAAAGAACTATTACTAAGTATGTGTCCTTGATCATGAAATTAGCCAGTGCTTGTTCTTGCTCATGCGATGTAGTCAGTGCCCCTGTGACGTAATTTCCTGAAGACGATGAGGTGGTTTGTAGTTTTATTTGAAACCAAAGTGATAATTCCATGGCTCGTGTAATTGCAATAAAATTTCACTCGCACGTTTACAGGACCCTCGACGACTGGTAGATGCGGTTTAGAAGCAGTGTTTAAGTTCCCCTCTAATGCCCCAAATGTCGTTCAGCAACTTACTTTATGTTTCGACTACGGGCGAACACCTGAAGCAGTGATCTAATGTATATCCCAATGTATGTCCTAGTGTATATTGCCCTCTTAGCGCGAAAGAAGTTCGGTGGCATTTTGAAATACCTAAAGAAAACGCGATAAGTCACTTGGCGACGACTTCAATGGCACTCATTCCCTTTCCCTCACATCTGTACACACGTCTACCCAGCCCTCTTCACATCAACACGTACCCTTTGCAAGACAGAGACTGATAACATGGAGTACGTCATCCGGAGATGCAGAAAGATCCTCCCTCACCACACCTTTTACAGGACCACCGTCAATGAAGCCTAGGAGGAACTCCGCTTCTGTGTAGGTCCGGACATCCACCTTCGGGCCATAAAACGGAACTACGTTGTTACACCATTTCGCAGAAAGCCGGCAGTTTTCCGAAATAGGGTTCTATACTACTGCCGAGAATGCGCGATTCGTTTATTTAGAGAAATAACATGGAGAAAGCAGTAAGGTATTTTCTAGAGCTGCCCATGCCAGCTAGTTATATCCAGTAACATCTGGCACATGAGAGACCTTGGAATTTCCTAAACAGGTGACACTTGCGCAAAGAGAAACAAGTGTAACAAACAGGTGCTGCTGTTATAAACATGTAACAGCTAGCCACTCACTGTTGCTGGCACATTTAGTGAAGAGGCACGTACCGATAAGTACGTCGGTAGCGACGCATGTATGTACGTTTTCGAAACGACTTTACTCAGAATAAAAAGCACATATAAATTAGGGAATATCATTAAACTATTACTAGTAGTCTAGTACATGGCACGCTTGGTATGAAGCGACAAAATGTCGATTATCCATTGTTCTAGCAGCGCACGCGGTCTTTTCGTGTTATATGAGATCAGACTCGTAATGATGGCTCGGTACGCTGGAAAATTTTCCTACAACAGAGAGTCCGTGAAGTAGTGACAGGCGACTGTCGGTGATTGATGATGATTGTGGTTCGGTAGGAAAGGACTCTAATTTCTGCAGCCCATGTAGGGAGCACGGCTTAGTGTCCGTCGTGGCGGGGACAGGGAGTGAAAGAGAGCCGTAGTGGAGGGCTCCGGGAATTTAGACCACCTGCGGTTCTTTAACGTGCACTGACAACGCACAGTACACGGGCCTCTGGCATTTTCGCTTCCACCGAAAATTCGACCGCCGAGAGCATGAGCGCTAGAGGAGAAAGAAGCGCTCGTGCGAACGCTGCCGCACGATGGGAGTGCATAGTAGTGCGCGCGCACTCTTGGAGACAAGAACTAATAATAATGATGATGATGAGACGATGACTCTTTGCGACATGCAACACAACTTAAAGGGTCGTGAAACGTTTTCTGAACATTTTGTACTAAGTGCGTATTCGGGATCCTGACCCTCCTATCAACAATATGCATTGTTTCGTTTCACCGTGTGGGTTGATTTAGAGCGATAAAAACGCGGTTTCAGTTTCACTGAGCCACGGCCGGACTCGACTGCACCCTCCGTTCGAAGCGCGGAGGAGAGGGAGTCGAGTCCGGCCGTGACTGAGCGCGTTCCCCTCAACTCTGTAGGTGACATCATGTTAGTAGCCACAGAGCTCCGACATTTTCTCGCTTGGAGGCCACAGGAAAACAAACCGTGCTGCAGTTTTGCTTCTGAAGGGCGGGACCGCACGGTTTCTAAGTATTTTCTTTCATTCTAGCTTTCAGTAAACCGATTCTTTTAAAGCAAACGCGAGTTAACTATATATTTGAACTAAAAATATCTTACTGCGACGTCACCGAATAGTACCTACCATGTCGGCCGGTAGTGTCGCATAGTCATTTCGAGAGCGCAAGAACGCTGGGGTTTCGAACCGCCGTTATTAAATGTACACTGAATATTTCGCCATAATATTTCGGAATCAGCTTGTAGATGAATATTAAAGCACTGAAAATACAACCGGGCATCTCCGAGAGAGAGAGAGCTCTTTATTGAAAGGCAGAGAATTTAACCGGCGTTGAAATATCGCTGACATGCTACTCTGCGTGGGGAGGGAGTTGGGGGAGAGAAAGACGAGTAGAAGGAAGTACAAGATACAGTGAAAAAGAAAGGAGAAAGAAAAATGGGCTTTGTGTCTCTGACTGTGATGCCTAATTGCGTCCAATGATATTTCACGTTTGCACCAACCCGCAGTGATGTGATAGGATGTGTTGCATGATGGCTGAGTGATGGCGACGACGGAGATAAGTTAAAGTCTATCGAGTTGACCTATACTATTTAAATATGCAAATAAAAAGTCCATCGCACGTCTCTGTTGTGTGGGGCAAGCTAGAGGGCCTAAAACACACTGAGGTGATAAAGGGAGCTGTGTAAGTGATTGCATGCAATGTTCATAGAGCGCACGCTCATCATTGTACACTCGGCACTCAAACAAAATATGCTCTACGGTTTCAGTAGAGCCACAGTTGCTGCAGTGTGGGCTTGTCTCCTGATGGAAGCGTTACCGTAGTTGTTGGAATATGCAATGTACAGCCGTAGTCGATGATACAATGTTTCCAGATGCCGAGGGATGTTGGAGTGTAGTTTTGATTTGAGATCTGGGTCGACTGAGTATAATAAAGGGTGATGATGTGTCGGTAACTTCCATAGCCGGTTCCTTCTTCGTAGGCGAATAGTTTAGCCATTGGGAAGCATCAGATTTGGTGAAATAGATTCGCTTATAGTTTTGATATCGCAGACCGTTATGTGCTTCTTTGTCGGCTTTTTCGTTGGGAGAATGCCGCAGTGAGCTGGTATCCATTGAAATGTAATGCAGTGTCCTGCGGTAAAAGCCAGGTGATGTAATAGGCTATGTCGGCAGTAACGGGTTGATGATTAGTTTTCTTCAGATTGTTGTACAATGTCTGCAGCGCTCCTTGGATTCGGTAAAAATTGCCCATCGGCCGGGCTTTTGGCGCACGATATACAGGATAGCTTCCTTAATGCCGTGAAGTTCCGCTGTCATGGAAGATGTTTTCCGCTGCAGCCGACAGGAACGCATTTCTCCTGTTGAAGGCACATAAAGGCCACAGGAAGAAACCTCTCGAGTCGTTGAAGCATCAGTGTAAATATGCGTGTGATGGGATATTTCTCGGCTAAGTAGAGGAGAGTAGCTTGCAACAGCGCGACCTGTGGCAGGCGCCTCCGAATTCTTTTCACAACCCCTTTAAAACGAGCAAGAAATGCACGAACGACAGCCGAACAAGACGAGGACTATAGAAAAGAACACGGCACGGGCGCTGACTCACCAGTAAAGGTGCGTTCGAAGTGCAAAGATATATATAATGGGTCGTTCGCTTTAGGATATGCACCTGGAAAACATAGGCGATCGCGCTCATGAGCCCGTGTTCACAAACGAATGTGTGTTTGACGTCAAGCAAACTGACGATGATTTTTCACACTGATGAACACTCAAATAGTGACCTTTGTGGGTAGGTGTTCCGAACATTCTTCACGGAACACATCCCGAAGCACTGCAGGCTCGTTGAGGAAAATTTGAACAGATCTGCGGATCTTTGTTTTCTCTTTATTTTGTATCATTCTCTCGTACGTGATATCTTCTCTTGAACCCTAGTACGCGTTGAAGCGTTGAGCCCTAGTACGCCGACTATTTTGAGATTCATTTAGCGCCTTTTCTCCTTTTTCGTTTGTTTCCCAAAAGACATTTTTCGTTGTTTCCCAGAAGAACTTCGTTTGCCATTGCAGAGAGCAGGAGGCAGTTCTCGCCAAAAGGTCGTTATGTTCTTGTGTTTGTGCCGTGAGCACTCTCAGAAAGGAAATGGATACCACGAAATGGAAAACGCAGCCGAGGCGGAAAAAAATCAGCTCGAGCGATGAAATTACAAAGTTGGCAGGCACCAAATGGAACAAACTGGCGCAGTAAGAGTATATTGGATTTCCCTGGGAGAGGCCTTTTTCCTGCAGAGCACATAGGTAGAGCCCGCTGATCATAATGATGATGATGACGACAACGATGATGATGAGATGATGATGATGATGATGATGATGATGAATATAAATGCACAGAATAGCGCGAAGGCATATCCTCGGCTGTCGTGCATGGTATGTTCCGTATCAAAGGTTGAATAGTCTGTGCACTGATTTTCGAACTGCTTATGACAAGCATTCACGTTAACTATGATCGAACTCTTGGACCCCGGTATCGGACGCAAATCGGGTTTAAAGCCCACCCACTCGCGATGCGAGTTCGCATTATTAAACGACTAATAGTGACATTTTGGGCGTAGGTGTCCTGGGCATTTTTCACGTACCTAGCCTCGTGCTAAAGGCCTTACAAACACGTTCAGGAGGACTGAACGTAGGTGTTTTTTTGTTCGTGTTGAATATGCACTTTTTTGTTATCATGCTCTTCCAGAAGATATCGTCTCCACATTTTCATTGTTCGCAGAGAAGCTGCTGATGCATGTACTCCAACTACTCAGTTTCAAACTTCGTAAATATTTCTCGTCCTTCTTCGTTTCTTTTGCCCGAACACAAAGCTGGCATCTGTACGTGGAAACTATACGCGAGAGCAAGCATCATCGTGAAAACAGTGCATATCGTGCTCTTCTTTCATCTCTCGCTCTTTGAGTGTGGCGGAGCTAAAGTCCCTAGAGGTCTTTTTCTAGAGACTTTAGGCGGAGCATGGCAGATTTGGCTCTTGCCTTCTGAGAGCGCCGCGATCACTGCATTGCTTCATTGCGTTGCGAGGTACAACGATACTCTTTGTGGGGTTCTCCATGCCAGGACTCTTATTCACAGCTACAATACGAGAATGTCAAAAATTTGTGTCAGTTATATACTCTTAAGCCATGCTCGATTGAGCGCAAGCTTCGCCATTTTTTTTCCCTTCGCTAAGCGGCGCAGGTAGGAGGAGAGGAGCGCTCTCCGTTACTCCTCTCCACACCTGGCGCCTACTCTCAGACAATCGCTGCTTTACACACTGGCGCCCTTTGCGCCAAAAGAAAACTTGCGCTGGATGGCAGCGGCGTGCGTAACGACGGAAGAAGACGGAGGACAGACGGAGCTCCACTGTCAAACGGACACAGGTTTGCAGGTGTCATCCGGCGGCAGCTTTTCAGGAAAGGCCGCAAGAACTCTCGTGGTAGTGGTGCCTCCTTTTTTTTATTTAGTGCGACCGTGCCTCAATACAAGGTCATCCGACAACCAACTAGCCCTTGACCAGTAGCGAGAGCTCACGCATAACTCAAATGTCAACTCCAGCGAACTTTAGTGTCCAGTGGAATTCGACGAAATGCCCTGGGTACGTTCCACGGCACACTTCCGCGCTCTGTGCAACGTTCAATGGTGCATATTTCACAAGAATCAATTTTACTGATTACCTCGAGCCACCTATCTGGCTTCCCACAATTATTGGCCACATCTTGTGTAACGTCATCATAGCCAAAGACAGCGACGGAACCTTGCGGACACCATTACATGGCCCTCGAGGTGTGAGCGTGCCGCTTGCCGGCGTAACATGTCTTAGAGGCCATTGCCATACAACGACCTTCGGCCATACCAAAATGTTTCGCAACCCTACGCCAGGAGAAGGGCTCACGCGCCGTCGCCACGCGCAAAAGTGGATTCACTTATTCGACATCATGCAAAGACAGCAATGCGGCTTGGGTTCTGCATTGGTGTCGGATCCTTTCCTTATGAAAATACTACATTACATGCCCTGCCCACGCTCATTTTGTCATCTTAATTTCTACTAAGACTACTTAACGCGCGTTTATCCCTGACCCACTCCGCGCTCTTCTTGTCCCTTAATGTTAAGCCATCATTTTCCGTTCTATTGCTCGCTGCGTCGGCCTCAATTTAAGTTAAACCCATTTAGAGAGCCTCCAAGTTTCTCCATTAATTATCTGAGAATGCCTTCCGAATGTACTCCGCCTAATCTCAGCCTCATGATTGGGATCATGGCTCGCCACATGGTCCCAGTAGATAGATTCGCTTACCACTTTCAGACCTTCGCCACTTATCTCAAACCGTTGTGCTCTCCCAAGGGAATTGAGCATTAGTTAGTTTCTGCATATTAATATTCAGACCCACCGTTCTACTGTGCCTGTGCAGTTCGGTATTATGCTTTGCCATTCGTCCCCCAAGTTACTTAGCTCGGCAATGTAATCGGCAAATCTAAGGTTACTGAGGTATTTCCATTAATTCTTACGCCTACCTGTTCCCAGTCCAATGTTCTGAACGTCTACTGTAAAAATGCTGTGAACAACATTGGAGAGATTGTGTCTCTTGTCTATCGCCCTTCTTATAGGTATTTTACTGCTCCTCATGAAGGATTAGCGTGGCTGTGGAACCGTTGTAGATATCCCTAGTATTTTTACGTGATGCTCGTCTACGTTGATTCCGAAGTGCTTGCATGACTGGTGAGGTCTCGACCGAGTCTAATCATCTCTCGTGATCTATGAAGGCTATGTATAGGGGTTTGGTATGCTTCGCGCATTTTCTATCACCGAATGATCGTGGACTATGGTGTATTGTTGAATAGCCTTTACGAAACCCCGTTTGTTTATTAGGTTGACTAAAATCTAAGGCGGCAAAAACTGTTAGCACTTAGCTTGGTAAATACCTTGTAGACAACTTACAGTAAGTTTATCGGCCTGTAATTTTCCGCGTCTTCATATCACCTTTCTTTGGACTAGAATGATATTCACATTCCTCCGAGATTCGGCATACTCACGGTCATCAGGCATTGCTTTACAGGTTAGCCAGTTTTTAGTTTTTTGCCCGCAATCCTTCAAGAGATTCGCTGTTATCGGATACTCGCAAGGTGTTTTCCCCTTGCATTTTTTCAAAGCTTTCTCGCTTCTTCTGTCATTACTGGTAGGATGTCTACCTCTTGGAACTACTTCCTCGTTCAGTATTATTCTGGATGTCATGGCTATATTTTGAGATCTCTTTAGAACTCCTCGGCTGCTATGACTATTTATCCCCATTGTGATGACATTGCCTGTTTCTGTTTAGGTGCAAACATCGGATTTTTTCCCTTTCCCGACGATTTGCGTGCAGAAGAAACGTGGTTCGGATCCAGGTGCCAGGTAATTCTCCACCGGATAAAAAAAAATCCGCGTGTTGACTTAATCGCAGAGGGAGGCTTGAGGTGCAGCATGATCTCTGCGACGATTGCCTATAACGCAGGTCCTCACCAGGGCAGGATGGCCACCTGGTGTGGTAACGGCCACAATCAGCGTTGGTTTGCTGATTCCTTGCAAGTTTTGTCTGGATCGTAGCGTCACGGGAGCCAGGAATATTTCCTATGATGACGTCATAAGGCGGTGATGTCATATGCTTGACTGACGCGTTGCACGAAAAAATAGGGCGATAGACTCTCTCATCTGCTTTCGATAAACACGATAAACACGTCAACGCAACAAGTAACCTTATTCTGTACACCAGGCCAGTAAAACGATTCCAAAACTCTCTTTTTGCATTCTTGATACATGGTGTCCACATATAGGAGATTCATGAGCCAATTCAACCCTGGGCACGGAGAGCTTTTGGACTCACCGTCTGTTGAAACGTTTTACCTGGACTCAGGTGGTAGCAGCGGTAAACGATTCCTTTCTCAGTGCCAAATGTGCGGAAAGTTTTCTGAGGATTATTGCACCTACTTTTGGCCGCACTTCCAATGTCTTGCATTTCTCTTGTTCACAGCGAAAGGACTGTGCATAATTTCCACCTCTTGAACTTCATAGCCGAAAGTTTTCGCTGGCCTTTGGTTGAGGGGACCAAAAAAAGCAAAGGCATGCGTTCCTCATCCTTGCTGTGTTCACACCACACGCCGGGGCTCATAATCGTCGCTCTCCTCTTGTTGCTGATTCCTTGCAAGTTTTGTCTGGATCGTTAGCGTCACGGGAGCCAGGAATATTTCCTATGATGACGTCATAAGGCGGTGATGTCATATGCTTGACTGACGCGTTTCACGAAAAAATAGGGCGATAGACTCTCTCATTCTGCTTTCGATAAACACGATACAATAGCTATCAGCCAAAACAGTCTTGCGGTAGATATCTGTCGTGCGAAATGTGCGACCAGGGAACGACGTACGGTAGCGCCTTGCTCCCAGTATCCCTCGAGACAGCGACAGTAGGGCCGAACGCCTCTCACTGTAACACAGGGAAATTTTCTGCAGTGGCTCTGGCGCGTATTCTGAGCGCACCGGTGAAGTTTTATCTTGTTGCGGACTCATTTGTGCATTCGGACGTTCCCTCAGGTGACAGAATACAAGAGGCCGTCCACTTTGAGCCACTGCCGCTCTTTAAGCACGCCCTCGCACCATGGCCAGGTCCACGACAATACACACAGAAAAGTCGTTTGGGCTTACGGCGGAAAACAGATGCTCTGTACCCATGTCAATGGCAGGCGAAGTATTTGAGTTGAGGTTGCGTAGAAATACTCCATGTGGCTCCTTGGGAGTGTTGTTTTCCGACATGTTGCGGAAAATAGTTTGTTTGCCGTTCGTCCTCTAAGAAGCTATCAGCAGCTTCTGCCATTTCTTCAATAGTTTTGCATTTCGTTCCCTCAGGAAAAGTACCAGAGGACCGTGGCAGTCACTTAAGAACAGCTCAGCCACAACGGGGTTGAGCACGGATGCAAGGTCCTTCCCTGTTTACGACTTCTTCAGCCAATGGTCAAAGAAGCTCTGTGTTCTTGGAGCGTACGTATACAAGCCTCGCCGTCTTCTGGTTTGCTTCGACGAAACTTCCCGCCCCAGCTTTCGGCTATCAAGCGAAACCTCCGGAGCGAGGCAATTTTTGTTATTTCAATCTAGAGGTTCTTCTGGTTACAGGCAACCGAAGGCCATCAAGGCTTCTCCACTGAGGCATAAACTGACAGCTGCGACCTACTTCTCCTCAGACCACTCTTGGCCAACAGCTAGGCACTTGAACGCCTTTAAATACGCATCCACGTCGTCACAACTCTCGTTGAAACTAATATCAGGTTGTGGGGGTTTGTCAAGGTCGGCAGGCTTCGATTTCTGTCGGCTTCTAGATGACGCCTCACTTTTTCTCCGCTACGTTGAACTTCGGACAGTCGGAGTCACAAATTAATAGCCCTCTCTTCCATCTCTAGACGCTCGCCCGCCGGCTTCACCGATTCCTCGTGCACCCTTTCCAACTGTGCGTGCCCACGCCCTCAATCTGCTCCGCGCAGCCCTACGCGTTCAGCCAGCGTTATAAGGTCTTGCAGACTCCTCATTCCAGCAAATAATTACTTACTGCAAAGTGGAAGCTTCGGTGCCGAGAAGAACGAGGCCATTGCATTTTGAATGATTGTATAATGCAGCAACGAAGAAGCTGAAACGACAATGTCAGATACGTTCCGTGAAAGCCAGTGACGACGGTACTCAATTAGCGTACTGCACTCAATCTAAAAGGTTCCGTCAGATGCGCAGTCCCCCACGCGATAAATAGTTTGTAGCAATTCACCGTGGATTGACGTACTGTCGACGGGTCGACAGACGCGGGCTGCCATGATGAGCCGGCTGGACACACGGGACGGACAGTAGGGTAGCGTGGCCCAGCCTGGTTCCACGCAGCCAACGAACGGCCAAGGCTGGCCAAGTGCTGCGGACCGAGACCGCGCGAGGGCGCCCGGCGAAGAGAGCCAGACCGAAGAAGCACCACCAGCCGCAGCTCTGTTTCGGGACCCGTCCCCGACAAGCTCTTGCGGCGATGTCGTCGAATTCAAGATTATATGCCGACTTGATTCAAGTAACGCTGTTACATATCTAATGTGCGACATTATGTAATCTGCTTCTGGACAAAAACCATTGAGGTGTGTGAGCTTCCTTTGCTTCGTCCTCTTCCTTTTTGTCTTCGCTTGGTTTTCGCGGAATCTGTCCTTCTTTGTTTCTGTTTTCCTAAATTTACCAGCTCTCGCCTTACTGCCTTTTCGGTTTCGTCATATTTCACTGACGCACCGCACAGCACCTAGAAACACCGTGCACCACAGGAGAATAACACGCACAACACCACACAGGCTGTGATGGGACGTCTTCGACTTGTAAATAATTGATATTTTATGGTTATTTGAACCGCTTACATAGATCCCATGGATAACGAAGCCCTGCG
>JABSTT010006100.1:0-15286 GCA_013339685.2 Hyalomma asiaticum | reverse complement strand
GCAATTTAAAGGCAACCTTAGCTGAACGAAATCACCCGCACGACGCTCTCAACAAGGCATACAATGACGCGCTTAAACTAGATAGGACACCAGCACTAGCAAAAAGAGCCCCTAAAGCGCAGGCCAACCAGCCGCTAGCGTTCATAACGAAATACTCCAATGCGCTTCCAAACATAAATAATATTCTTCGGAAATACTATCCAATACTAACAAGCAACGATCGCCTTAGAAAAGCGTTTCCGGAAATACCAAGAGTCACCTACCGCCGTAATAGAAACTTTAAGGACCTGCTAGTACATGCCAAAGTAAACCCTCAGCGCACCGCCTGCGTAATAACTTGCTCCCGTCCCAGATGTAAGACTTGCAAGCATATTCAAAATGATCTTAAAGTTAAAAGCACGGGAAGTGACTATGTCCATCATGTAAAATCAAGTTTCACTTGCACTAGTTCGAACGTTATTTACATGTTGGAATGTTCACTTTGTCACAAGCAGTACGTCGGCGAAACTGGTCAACCAATTAATGTTAGATTAAACGGGCACCGCGCGGACACCGCGAATAACCTGCCGAAGGCAGTGGCGCAGCATTTTAATATGACAGGTCATAATTTCGATGAACTGAAACTCTACATACTCCAAGGAAACTTCCGCTCGCCGAGGGACAGAAAATACAGGGAATCCTATCTCATATACAGGTTTAATACACTCCAACCTACAGGCATAAACCTTTCAAAGGGAACTCTTGAGTCCATTAGATACGGTAGAGTGTTAACAAAGACGACAAAAGGTTGAGGTATGCACAAGCTAACAATGTTTCTCCCAGAAAGTCTCCTTTCAGGTGCTGAGCCCCCATCCAGTTCCAGGAGAACAAGGACGTTAAACAGTGTAGTTTTTTTAGCCCCAAGCCTTCCCTGAAATGCATTGTTGGTGCGGGGCAGGTGGTACAGGGTGGAGGGGGGGACACATGACATAGGAGTAACTTCTGTTCCGAGCGTGTGTTTCTTTTTCCACCCTGCTGTCTAGCCCTGTGCACACAATGCATTTGCAAGATATGTACAAAGAGCGGATTCTCTGGAAGCTTTCGCTCTTGCCATTTATATTAGTCACGCTAACACCTGTCACCCAAATACCCCTGCACCCAACCCCCCCCCCTTTTATTTTTTCTTTTTTTTTCCTTCTTTTTTCTTTTTTTTGTGTGTGTGTGTTCGCACGTGCTGCTCTTCTCCTCCTCCCTTTCTGAGGACGGGGGAGAGTGTGCAAAGGCGTACATAAACGCACGCTGGAGAAGGCAGTTGCCGCCCTGACGAAGACAAGTCCACTTGTCGAAACGTTGGCTCCCGCGACATTCCCTGTTTTAAATCGTACCTTGCGATTTGTTCATCGAAGTATTTCACTAGTTAGATATAAATACATTTTGGAAACATATCTCGATACGGAAACGCAGATACGGCCTACCTAGCCAAGTAAAGGCTAGGGGAGGCCGTCGATCGGGGACGGCATATATATGCAACGGTTGAAGCTGGCAACATGCCGGAATCTCCAAGGTTGCTTCTGTGTAGGAGGCCGGTGTTTACACGCGGCTCCCTTGATGGCACCGTGCTCTGGCCGAGTTTTTCGCGTGTGTCGGCGACGGTATTTCTACTGCGCGGAAGCGCATCGATCTGTATGCTGGTCGAAGAGTTTCGGCGAAAGGCTAGTCGTGCCAAACGAAAGGAGCGCTTGCATCCGTGTCCACACTGCACAAGCACAATCTACGTGCAGATCAACGGCAGTCAGGACCCCGCAATACTGCGGCATAAAACGGTCGATTATCGCCCATAAATCCGACGATATAATGATGCACGTGTTCATTTCACGTTCATTGCCACGCCCCCACGCCTTTCTGTGGAAACTGGCATTTTGGTGGTTATGGCTGAACCAGTTCCAATTCTTTTTTTGTCGAAACCATCCCCTATTTAAAGACCCCTTTGGTTTATTACAAGCAACGTCCGTGAAAAAAGGGACATCGTAGAGAAGCGACGGTGACGAATTGCACGTGAGTCGTCCGTTGCGCGTGCCATCGCCGGGCACAAGCAAGCAAGGCTTCGCTGGAACGATTGGACGCTCTTGGCCATGGCTGTTAAAAATCTCCTGGACTCACTGCAGGCCGATCCAGTGAAGACGCCACCTGCTCACACATTACCGCCTCATGTTGGGCCCTATCTGCGTTCCGAAGAGGGTCACGTTCGTGCGGGAGGCCCCGTCACTTGGACATCAGCATTTGTGCGACCAGAACCGAGACTTCGTCGTCATCCCCACCAGTCGTGCGAGCAGGTGAGCCAGGCCCCAAACAGGCAAACAGGGGCGAGTGCCGGCATCAGTTCTCCCGCAGGTCGTGCAGAAATAAACATGACTTCCCCCGATGTGCAAGCCCCCGGCACAGCACATGCTGACAAAGTCATCGCGATCAAGAAGAAGGGCACCAGCTACCCGAAAACCGAGAACTCTCCACAGAAACAAATATCGGCCGAAGCGTCTAATGACGACGACGCTATGCGTTGCGCCAACATACAAGCCACCATCAGGGTACAGGAGACCAGCGAAGTGCCTTCGGCTGAGAAGAAGAGTGCCGGTGGCCCCAAGGCGGACAAATGTCCGCGGAGGTGCATTTTGGCTGAGGTGTTTCAAGAGGAAGACATCGTACGTGGCCCCAACATGCAATCCTCCGTCACCACGCAGCAGGCCCATGATGTCATCTCGGCCTGATGCGCGGGCCGAGATCACGTACAGCCGTCATTTCTATGAAAAGGAACACGCGAGCGCGTGTCGAATAGCCTCCTACCGCATATGTAGCGCGGAACAGTGGCGAAATGTGGAAATAAAAGGAGAGAGCAGCGCGATTCCGTCTATTGTCTGCACCCCTCCTTCTCTGTCTTTTTAATCACTTAATGCTGTTGTGGCAGACGACCGGACTATAGCGTTTTGTTTACAACTGATAGCATGATCATGCCATCGCATTTTCCGGAATGGTGCATGAAAGCTTGGATGATAGCTGAACCTGCGTAGATTATTCATCTGTATCCTGGGTCCTATGCTGCTGTAAAGCAACGTCACGTGAGCGATACGCAAAGATGGATTGCGAAATCATATAGTGATCATGGTTCTTCCATGTAGCAGCGTTTGAAATCTAAAGAAGGCTGACTTGTAATACGACAAAAAGATACCAGTGGAGCTTAATATCATGTTTTGCCTTTAAAATGCACCTATGGCTGAATAAAAAGGCATTTTTGCGCTACTTCTATGCAGAAATTAGGCTTCTAAGACGTCAAATGAATTCACCACTTTAGAGGCACCTAGTCATTAGATGGGATAGTAGGCCACGGAATTAATCAAAATATTGTGCTTTAATGAAACGAATGCGAAGACAATCATGCGAATAAATATAAAAAGGAGCAATTTATTGTGCAACTTAACCACAGAATACTTATAAAAAGAAACAAAAACAGGCGCTCATGTTCTTCAAAATGACCAACCAGGATGTAATTAATAAAAGAACTGCAGCGTTTGTTTTGCTACCCGAAAAGAAAAAAAAACGAGAGGGAGCGCTCTATGGACACCACTAGCACAATTCTTCGAAAGCACCAATATAATAACACAAGATCATCCGGCGTCAACTCCTTCGTGTAGTCGTGTCCTTGTAACGCGTCATGCCTCCCTGTGTGACGCACTCCATACTGGAAGGCAGATAACTATATAAAGCTTCAACGAATGCGCTGTCTTGCTGTAAACGCACCCATTCTTCCTGGATTGCTTTCCAGAGTTCATCAGCATTCACAGTATTGAGCCACCGTTTGACAGATTAGACTTCATGCGTCCCCAGACCTTCTCTATTATATTAATATTGCTACGGCACATACCCGAGTGTGTTTCATGGTTGGCCCAAAGAAGAAGACGACAAAGTGATAACTTGAAGGAAACTTTGCGTTCATCTTGGCTGCTGCTGTGGTCTGTGGTCTGTGCTGTGGTCGCTGCTGTCGAACGCCAGCTCACTGCAACCTCCCGCTCACGGTCCTGCGTCCTGTGTTCTCAAGGCTGCCGCTTCTTCGTAGCCGTCCTGTCCTGGTCGTCCAACCGTGTCTTGGCGCATCCTCCTGGGGGGTGCGGCCAAACTGCGCGGTGCTGATCTAGGCTCCTTAGCCTGATGTCTGTTTCGTCTCCCGGCCAGGCGAACCCTGCCTGGTCGGCTTCCCTTGCACCTAATGATTTGCCAATCGATCTCTTTCTGCGCAGCGGTCTGAACAGCGTTCCTGTGGCTCTGGTACCGACCAATGGAGAGACAATTCGAATGAAAAATCCCAAACTGATTCAGGAAGAGCTCCGGACCGCTACTCCCCATTACCAGCAGATCACTGAGGTGCGACAATTCGGACGTGGAGGTATTCTGTGCTGTTCGCCAGACCAGGCCTGTATATCTGACCTGCTAAAGTGCACAATTTTCGCTTCCCATCCGGTGAGTTGTTTCGTTCCTCCCCACTTAGCATGCGTAAAGGGGCTGGTTCGTGGGGTGGACTCGAGCCTTACACCATCAGAGATACTGGATATGTTTTCAGTGGCAGGAGCTATTTCAGTCTACCGATGCTCTCGTTCCGTCGAAAACAGTAAGATCCCCACGGAATCGGTCATTGTCACATTTGCCGGCATTACTCGCCCTACAGAAATCAAGGCGTGGCCTCTCATTTACCGGGTTGAATCGTTGTCTCCTCGCCCTTTACAGTGCATTAAATGTTGGAGATACGGGCATAGCATTAAGGGCTGCAGATCAGGCGTGAGATGTAGAGCCTGTGGTGAAGCGCATGACTTTAACGTTTGTTCAACACAGGAAGTGCGTTGTTGTTTATGCAGTGGAGCCCACGCGGCCGATAATGGAGACTGCTCTGCGAGAGCTTATGAACTTCAAATTCTAGAAATTATCGATCAGAGGCGATGTTCACGACGCGAGGCCCGCGCTGTCCTTGCTGAGCGACCTCGTGGGTATGCTAGTGCTGCGAATCGTTTCTCTCAGGGGATAGACTCATCATTGTCAGATGCTATTGCCTCAGCGGTAGAGAAGTCAATGAAGAAGGCGATGGAGAACCTTTTTGTGAGTTTGACAGAATCGTTAGCGCAAATGGTAAATGCACAGATGAGTCAACTGCTGCAGACCATCACTCGGACGACTGAGGCGATCCCAGTTATGCCAGTTTTACCACCTTCAGAGGTCAGCCATAGCGAGCTACCACAACCTGGCCCATCAAAAACCAATTTAAAGAAAATAATCCCTGTCGAACGGGAACAAGGTTGGAGCTCAGACTCTGGATCTCTCGATTCGCAAATGGACTTTGATTTTAGGACCATGAAGCGCCGTGCGTCCCCAGAATCTCAGGGTCTTTCAGTGAGGCTCAAGCCAAAAACTAAAAAATGCCAAAAAGAAATCACTTCGAAAAAATCATTCCTGAAAGACAGCATATTGGAGAAAGCAGTTATTTCTGCTGGTATCTCAGCAAAATAGGTCTTAAAATATTTCAGTGGAATTGTCGTTCAATATTTTCAGCAGCTTCTGATCTATTCTACCTCTGTGCTCAGCACTGCCCTGATATTATAATGTTACAAGAAACGTGGCTCTCAGCAGACAGGAGTTTTAGACTAAAAAATTACCGCACATTTCGTTTAGACCGTCCCTCTCGCGGTGGCGGTTTAGCAGTCTTTATTTCATCCAAAATTGCTCACCGGGCTAAAATTATGTATCAGACAACTACTCCAGACAGTGAAATACTAGCTGTAGACATTTCACTCCCGGGATTTCAGCCGTTCTCGTTAATTAACGTGTATTTCCCATCCGGTGTTAATAATAGTAATGCGCTAGACTCGGTCGTCTCGCATTGCAGGAAGGATATGCTACTGGCTGGAGATTTCAACGCTCACCATATTTCGTGGGGCTACAGAACAGATCTGAGCGGGAAACGGTTGTGGGATTGGGCTGCGAAGAATAATCTAACATGTGTTAACTCAAGAACACCAACTTTTATTGGGAACCGGACATTGTCAGCGATTGACCTTACGTTCTGCAGTGCCGGTCTTTCTATATCATCGTGGAGTGCTGTCAATTCAGGTACCAGTAGTGATCATCTTCCTATAATTTTCGAACTAATTTGCCCTATGATCTCGTTGAATAGACGCAGCGTCACTCATGTCAATATAAATGTCTTTGAAAAGCTTTTATGCAGAGCTCTAACTAATCAGTTAGATGACGATGAGGAGCAGACCGCATTAAACCTCAATTCAGTGGTGAAAGATTCCTTAAAGGAATCCACGTTTTCCATTCAGGTCTCGAAAGTGGACTCTGCTAATCCTTGGTGGACACCTGAATGCTCACGGGATTACAGATTAAGAAAAGCAGCCTTGAGAAAATTACTTTATAACCAATGCCCTCGGAATTGGAATGATTATAAATACGCGGCTGGAACGTTCAGGCGTACAGTCGCCAAGGCGAAGGATAACTATGATAGTCAGCGATTTGAATTCTTATCAAAGTCAGACAACAGAAAAAAGCTTTTTAAATTTCTTAGGACTAAGAAAGCAATTCCGTCTTTGATCAATGTCGATTCAGTTGTCCCCTACGCCAAGAGAGTTGGCTAATCTGCTCGAAGAAATAGCTAAAGGGCTTGAAACCCGTTTTGCTTCAACTTTGACCACTCACGCCCACGTTCCTGCCCGCGGTGATGACTTTGATGAAGTCACAGCTTCGGAATTAGCTGGTTTAATAAGAGTGTTGCCCAATTCTGCGCCAGGACCTGATGGCATCACTACATCATTATTAAAAACAATACATAAGGTACTGCCCCAGGGCCTCCTTGCACTTGTTAACCACTCGATTAGGAATTCATGGATCCCCCCTGACTGGAGAGTTGCTAAAATAATTCCATTATTAAAAAAACAGGGTGCAGGATATACATTAGATAACATTAGACCAATATCTCTTACATCTAATCTAGTGAAACTCATCGAAAGAATCCTTTACAGCCGGATGGATAATTGGTTAATTGAGAACACGATTTTGAGCCCATACCAAATTGGTTTTAGGCGTGGCTGCTCCATCTGGTGTGCTCATGTAGACCTAGAAAGCCGAATACAGCTTGCTCGATATCACAAACAATATGCCGCTCTTGTGACTCTTGATATCACAAAAGCTTATGACAGTGTTGAACACTCTAATCTAATCAGTTCACTTCATACCGCAGGACTACCACAGTATTTTATATCATGGATATACGCTTTCTTAGAGGGCAGAGAATTTTACTGCTGGCAACAGGGTTTGTCGTCTTTAAAATATCAACAATCTAGAGGCCTCCCCCAAGGGTCGGTGTTGTCCCCATTACTTTTTAATATACTCTTGCGCTCAATCCCTATCCAAGAGGATGTACAGGTATACGTATATGCCGACGACATCGCATTTTTTGCGGCAGCAAACGATATTCATACACTGTATCAAACTCTGCAGGCGTACATGGACAGGCTTGAGACGTGGCTGGAAGGAATTAACTTATCCTTAAACATCGGGAAAAGTGCGCTTATAGTTTTTCACCAAAGTGTTCCGGTGCATATCGCGTTGTCGTATAAACAAAACATTATTCCGCAAGTTGACTCGCTAATGTATTTAGGGGTCACTTACAATGAAAAACTGAACTGGAGTCAACACATCGAAAATATAGCAGCTAAGGGAGCTCGTGCGTTGGGGATTCTTCGTCGGCTCAGCTCCATTCGTTCCGGGCTTCGTCGTGACGTCCTCATCATGGTTTACTGCATGTATATCCGACCGATACTTGAGTTTGGCTGCGTCTTGTTTTCTGGGGCACCTGCTTACAAAATCAGGCCATTGGTACTTCTAGAACGCGAGGCATTACGTTTATGCCTTGGGCTCCCGAAATTTGTCGCAATCAGCGTATTATATCAGGAATCACGCCTTCCTTCTCTTCATAAATATTCCATGTCCTAACAGTGCGAACATTTCTAAAAATTTATGCATCTCCCCAGAGGAGGTCTCAATATATTTTTATTAATCAATCGGCCACATTTTTTACCCATCATTGGTCTAGATTACGTTGCCCCCAAGTCGTTTTTGCGCAGTCACTCTTGGATCCGTTACAAGTGCACCTAAGTGAAGTTGTCGTGCTAAATGACACGGTGCAAGCAATTGCAATTGAATTTGATAATATATTCCCAAGTAACGCTAAACACCTGTCTCACTCTTACCTCAATGGCCTCTTAGAAGATCACCTGGCTCAGATAGACACAAAAATCGTGATAGCGACTGATGCGTCAGTCTGGGAAGAGAAGGCAGCTGTGGGTATTGTGTCCTCATCTCTGAATTGGTCCTTCTCAATTCGTTTACCGGACTTCACGCCCATTTTCCAAGCGGAACTATTGGCAATCGTCTTAGCTGTACGAAAATTGCCCCAGTCCTCTCATCAGTCGCCATTCTAACTGACTGTTTGTCCGTGTGTGCATCTCTCAGCGCGCCTAATTTATCAAGTGCACTAGAAGCATTCTACTCTCTTCTGCCAAGACATTTACGCCTCATTCGGTTGATATGGGTGCCTGGGCACAAAGGTATAACACTCAATGAATATGCGGACGCGCTCGCAGTGTCAGGTCTAAATGGCCCGGTAATTTCTGTGTTGCCGACTTCGGCGTTTGTTACAGCTGCGCGCTTCTCAAAATATACTACCTGCAATAATTTTAAGAAATCTGCACTAGCCAACACTGACTTCGGACACTTGGCTTATCCGTGGAAAAATAGATGGTGCGAAACTAGAAGAGCAGAAGTCTCAATCACTAAATTACGATGCCGAGTCCCCCCACTGAACTTTTACATGTACAGGTCTGGTTTGGCTCAATCACCGTTGTGTCTGCATTGTGATGAGGATGAGTCTCTGGAGCACTTCTTCATATCATGTCGAAGATTCAACATCCCACGGAAAAGGTTTCTGGAAATACCCTTAAGAAACATGGGTTTAAATTTGTCTCTTCCAGTAGTGCTCTCTCTTGGTGCGACTATCCTCGGATTTAGTCACAGGAACGTGTGCAAGGCCGTATGCGATTTTCTTCGTGAGACAAAAAGAATTAAATGTTGATCTGCTCAGTTCATTATTATTTTTTTTTCAATCATGATCTCAGTACGTGAGAACCATCTCCATAGCGTTCGCTTCTCTTTTATAATTATATGCCTTCAGTCTTCGCAGAAAACTATTCTTTCAACCTAAATTTGATTATCACATTCGTACTACAATTTTTTTGTATTTTATTAGGAGTTCTCTTCCACACAAATTTCTTTTCCGGTTCATGGCCGATCCCCCAGAGTGGGTTGCGCCAAGATACCCAAGGACCAACCAACCAACCAACCAACAACAACAACAACCAAAACGCGGGCTGTTCTTGCTGTGCACGGTTATGGTGGAGCTTGTAAATACAGTTGTATATAGCCTTATTTGTGCGTAACATTGTGGTGGAGGTGTGCCATCCCTTCCTCGCCACGGAGCTTCGCAGCGGCCGCTTTCCTGAAGCTCCCACGATGGCTTCCGACAAACCGGCGCCACCACCCGTCAATCCGTCTGCGACAACGTACGTCACGGTAACCACACCGCGAGATCCCGGCGTGTTCTCGGGCCGCGGAGGCGCAGAGGTGGACGACTGGCTTACTCGATATGAACGTGTAAGCACCACTAACAGGTGGGATCCCACTCTACAGCTTGCAAATGTACTGTTCTTCCTTGACGGACCACCGCGAGCATGGTTCGAAACTCACGAACCCGACACAAGCTGGGACAGCTTCAAGCAGAAACTGCGCGACGTGTTTGGTAACCCATACGGTCGACAGCTGGCTGCTAAGGAACTGTCCACGCTGGTCCAAACATCTAGTGAACCTTATGTCGCCTATATTCTGGACATCTTGGCTCTATGTCACAAAGCCGACGTCAAGATGTCCGAGACAGAGAAGGTAGCCTTCATTCTAAAAGGCATCGCTGACGACGCATTCAATCTGCTCGTCTTCAATAATGTCACCACTGTTGACGACGTCATGGAAGAATGCCGTCGCTTGGAACAGGATAAAAGCCGGCGAATGGTCCATCAGTTCGCCCGCTTGCCCAATACTGCAGCGACGTCGTCATGTGAGGACGTTTCTCACGTGTCCACTAACTACGACAATGCTACACGCACCGTCCGGCTTGTGATAGAGGCCGCCTGTCCTAATACAACCGATGTGAAGACCTTCTCGCCACCCGCAGCACCGGTTTCGCTCATACAAGCCGTAGTTCGCGAGGAGACTGCCAACATTGGTATTCATGCGGTGTCCTTTCCTCCACGCTCCGATGTCCGCCCTAACTTCGCGATCCCATCCCGTCCCGTATCAAGCTTCGCCTCTTCCCGGTATCGGAATCCAGCTGAATGGCGAACTGCTGACGACAAACCTATTTGCTTTCACTGTCACCGCGTCGAACACATTTTCCACTACTGGCAAAGCCGCTGGACCTCATCCTCGAACACTTTCGCCAATTATTTTGCACCATCACGCCGCCCTCGTCCGTATCCATCCAGCTCAGAACACGTGTCCGCTCAAGAATTTCCTGCTCAGCCTCGCTATGCCCGTTAACCTTCGCCCCACCTCCTTCGACCATCACCTTCGACCATTTTCTCCGACCATCTTTCGCCGCTCCCAGCCGGAAAACTAGGCAGTGCAGCTCCTGGAGGTGGCGCTGCATTGTTGGACATGGCACACAATCCTCTGTTGACAATTCCGACCAAACAAAACCTACTTGAAGTATACGTTGACGGCGTCCATGTGACCGCACTCATCGACACTGGAGCACACTTATTGATCATGAATGCTCAATTTCTTCGTAGATTAAGAAAAATTCTGACGCCAGCAACCACTCAGGCTCTACGGTTCGCCGATAGTGGAACCGCTGTTATTGCAATGTGTACTGCCCGTCTTAGCATAGCCGATTGCCATGCCGTTGTCCTCTTCACTGTTCTAGCCCAACGCCCGCACGACGTCATCCTTGGTCTCGACTTCCTATCAACCCATGGAGCTCTAATAGACTATTCGGCCAGTACTCTACGCCTCGATCTTCCTCTAGTGGACCCCGTCGACCAACGCCCCAGTCGCCTCACTGCTGCCGCCTACGTTCGTTTGCCACCTAAAACACTTACTTACGTCGATCTCGTGTCGTCGCCTCCAGTACCTGATGGGGACTACCTTTTGATGCCAGTAACTGACGTGTTCCTAGACAGAGGCATCACACTTCCTGATACAGTTCTCGCCATTGTTGCCAACTGCACCTGCCTACGTGTAGTGAATTTCAACTTGACGGCCCAAGTTCTGCCCCGTGGTATCTCCCTCGCCCTGCTCAGCCCACTCGACGCAGGCGAAGTGCAGGCCTTCACAGTGACCGCTTCGCCACATTCACTTGCGCAGCAGCCCTATGCCTGTTCCTCTGCTAAGGCTATTACATCGATGATTGCCCCAGACCTAACCCCTCAGCAAAGTGAGGATCTACGTCGCATTTTGCGTGCATACAGTGACATTTTTGACATCGGCAGTCGTCCTTTAGGCCAAGCTACGCAAGTGACCCATGACATAAATACTGGCGATGCTCTTCCTATCCACCGACGTGTCTATCGTGTATCCGCGGCTGAACGTCAAATAATTCAAAGCGAAGTTGGCAAGATTCTCGCAAAGAACGTCGTCGTACCGTCGTCGAGTCCGTGGGCATCGCCTCTCGTTCTGGTACGGAAGACAGACGGTTCTTGGCGATTTTGCGTCGACTATTGGCACCTTAACCGAATTTCAAAAAAAAAAAACACGTGTACCCGTTGCCACGCATAGATGACGCTCTTGACTGCCAACACGGATCTCGCTACTTTTCATCAATTGATCTACGTTCCGGGTACTGGCAAATTGCTGTCGACGGTATGAACCGTGAAAAGACAGCCTTTATTACACCGGACGGCCTTTATCAATTCAAGGTCATGCCTTTCGGCCTTTGTAATGCCCCTGCCACCTTTGAACGCATGATGGACTCCCTCCTGAGAGGTTTTAAATGGTCCACATGTTTGTGCTACTTAGACGACATTATCGTGTTTTCACCAACATTCGAAACGCACATTGATCATCTCTCGACCATCCTGGATGTTTTTCGTCAGGCCGGGCTCCAGCTCAACTCGTCCAAGTGTCGTTTTGGCCAATCACGGTTCTTGGCCATTTAGTCGACGCTAATGGCGTACAACAAGACCCGGGAAAAATATTCCCTGTCAAGAACTTGCCTATCCCACAGTCCATCAAGGATGTCCGCAGCTTCCTCGGGCTATGTTCATACTTTCGCCGTTTTGTCAAGGATTTTGCGACCATAGCGTAGCCACTAACGGAGCTTTTGAGGCAAGATGTCTCATTTTCTTGGGGCCAGCAAGAAGCGTCCGCATTCTCTCGCCTCATCAGCCTGCTCACGACACCCCCGATCCTCGCCCACTTTGACCCGTCTGCCCACACAGAAGTCCGCACTGACGCAAGTGGCTACGGACTCGGTGCAGTATTAGACCAGCGTCAGCGTGGTCACGATCGTGGCATTGCCTACGCTAGCCACCTCCTATCGGCCGCTGAGAGAAACTACTCCATCACAGAGCGTGAGTGCTTGGCTCTTGCTTGGGTGGTAGCGAAGTTTCGACCCTATTTGTAAGGTGGCCCATTTTCTGCAGTTACGGATCACCACGCACTATGTTGGTTGTCTACTCTTAAAGATCCTTGTGGACGGCTCGGGCGCTGGGCCTTGCGTTTACAAGAGCATTCATATTCAGTCGTGTACAAATCTGGCCGCTTGAATCGCGATGCAGATTGCTTATCTCGCTATTCCGTCGACAACCCTCACGACGACGATGAGAACACAGTTCACTGTATCTTCTCAGTGTCCGACCTGGCTAAACTTGGAGACGAAAAAAATCGCGACCCTTCCTTCCGAGTGATCATCGAACACATAAAAGCATCGCCCAGTGATACCTCCGTGAGAAGATTTCTCGTCCAGGATGGCGTCCTCTACCGCCGTAATTTTCGGCCCGAAGGACCTTACCTGCTCATGGTCGTACCGAGAAACCTACGCCGGAGCATACTCCACGAACTTCATGACGCACCCACTGCCGGACACCTCGGTGTATCTCGCACGACCTACGACCGTGTCCGCCGCCGTTTATTTTGGCCAGGACTTGCACGCTCTGTCCGCCCTTACGTGGCTGCCTGCGAGTCGTGTCAGCGTCTCAAACGGCCCTCCCTTCCACCTGCCGGTCACCTTCAGTCGATGGACATCCCCGCAGAAGCCTTCTTTCGCGTCGGACTCGACCTTCTAGGCCCTTTCCCAACATCAGCCTCCGGCACAAGTGGGTAGCGGTGGCGACAGATTACGCCGCGCGCTATGCGATCACTCGTGCACTACCGACCAGCTGTGCCACTGATGTTGCGGATTTCCTGCTGCGTGACGTCATCCTCCTTCACGGTGCTCCGCGACAGCTACTTACTGACCGTGGCCGTAACTTTTTGTCCCAAGTAATCGCCGACATCCTCCGTTGTTCAACTCAACACAAACTGACCACTTCGTACCACCCACAGACCAACGGCCTCACCGAGCGCCTAAATCGCACCCTTACAGACATGCTAGCTATGTAAGTTTCCGACGATCATCGCGATTGGGACGTGGTGCTTCCTTACATAACATTTGCCTACAACTCCCCTCGCCATGATAAAGCTAGATTTTCGCCTCTCTACCTGTTGTACGGACGAGAGCCGGCATTACCCCTAGATACCATGCTCCCTCCATCGGCCACTGCTACCACTGCTACCATGAAGCCATTGCACGCGCAGATCACGCTCGCCAGCTTGCACGTGTTCGGCTTATGGTGTCACAAGGTAGTCAACAGCGTAGTCAACAGCATCGAGAGCTATATTTTTCGCCTGGTGAATTTGTGCTCCTCTGGACCCCATGCCGCCGTGTGGGATTATCCGAAAAGCTCCTTTGCCCATATACTGGACCGTACCGCGTGTTGCGCCGAGTAACTCCACTCACCTACGAAATTGCTCCCGTCTCGCCCACGACGGCCGATCCCAACTCATCCAGGGACGTCGTCCATTTCTCGCGGCTGAAACCCTGCAACTATGTTTCTGACGACACTTTTTAGCCGCTCCGGGATGGAGCTTCTACCGCCGGGGGTCATGCTACGGCACATACGCGAGTGTGTTTCATCGTTGGTCCAAAGAAGAAGACAAAGTGATAACCAAAACGCGCGCTGTTCTTGCTGTGCACGGTTATGGTAGAGCTTGTAAATACAGTTGTATATAGCCTTATTTGTGCATAACAATATCAGCTCCCTTTCGTGGCCATTCAAGGCAGCTGACTCCTCGAGCATCCAGAAGTGTTCTCACTCGCTTGCATGTGTGAACAGGAGAGAGGTCGTGTTGATAATGATAGTAGCCATCAGGCCACGGTCCTACTAATACGTACGGAATCAATACGTAGTCCAATATGCCAAAATACGCAGCGCCGTAGAAACTTCCCTTCTATCCTAACGAGACGCCCGACCCCTTGAAAGGAAAGTGCTCCCCACACATTCACAGTGGTGCGACCACTTCCCGCCACGTGCTTGAAGTTATCCTGGGTCAACCGTGTGCCCTCAAGTCGCCACAACCTCTGCTGCTGTTCCCATCGAATTGAACATGATGACTAGTCGGAAAAGATCACCGACTTCCAGTCGCCGACATTCTAGCTTCGGTGGTCATTCGCAAACCTCAGGCGAGCTATTTGGTTTTGTCCTGACAGAAGCGGCTTTTCAGCGGTGACTCGACTGCGCAGACCGGCATCGTGAAGCCTTGATCGTACGGTAGAATCACTTACATTTAAACCAATGGTCCCTCGCACTCTCTTTGCACTCATGGAGGGTTCGATGTTAGCAACCGCTACGATCAATAAATCCTCACTTGCCGATGTGGCCCGAGGTAGCTTTCTGTGAGTCTTGAGTTGACGTAGTACTTCAGCTGCAATTCTTCCCTGGCTGTAACGCTTAAATGAAAGTTTGACTATTTTCATTCTCTCATCATAACGAACTCCGGCCATTATGTTTTACTGTTAAAAGAGCAAGGGGAGGTGTCGTTCAACTGAGATGAAAGATCTAGCAGCGTAGTGGTAGGCTAAACGTCGGCGAAGGGAAATACTAGCAATAAAGAGCGCAAAATT
>JABSTT010006099.1:0-14167 GCA_013339685.2 Hyalomma asiaticum | reverse complement strand
AATATGCATGTTGCGTGTGGACCACGTCAAAAGTTCTTAATAGATCTGATCGAGAAAATACGGAACAGAGCGACAAAGTTCGTTCTCAGTCGGTATAAGCGAGGTGGACGATTTTACTGAAATGAAAAACGACCTGGGATGGGAAATGCTCTCCTCTCTCAGATAAAATTCCTCTTCCTAGGATATAGAAGACATAGTAAGGAATAGCCTACCTATAGACGCAGTAGCTGAACTCCTAAGGAAGTAGACTTCGACCGGAACGTTCGCCGTAGCATACAGCAGTAAAAACAAGAAAAGAGTCGTCAGTATTCGGTATATTCAGTCCGTTTTGGAGAGGATTAAGAATGTGGGATGCAGATATGGGGTTAACGCTCTTAAGGCTCCCGATAAGTTAGGTAGAATTTCTCCTGCAATACCGCGAACAATAATTTTACCGACCGCCACAGTTTATGATTCCATTTAGCTGCACATGCTTCTACGTAGGGCTGAGAGGGCGTTGTATTAACCAGAGATTAATACACCGTCAGGTGCATTGGTTTTAATCTGTCACACAACAGGGTGGCGTGATGATTGAGAAGATGCTTCCGGGTGTATTTTATGCTGACAATATTGTCTTACTCGCGGACAGTCGAGATGATATACAACGACTAGTGAATATGTGCGGAAAGAAAGGCGAGGCTCTAGGACTGGGATTTAGTGTAACAAAATGTGGATTGATGGTATTCAATGCTCCCAACAATCAGGCGGTGTCCATACAGGGCCAAGAAATGCCGAGAGTAAGCGAATACAAGTACCTCGGGGTATGGGCAAATGAGGGTGATAGATAACTAGAGGTACACGAAAAGCCTTGGCTGCAAAGGGAAAAGAGGAATGCTGCAATAATTAAGCACAGAGCGTTATGGGAATACAATAGGTACGAGGTGCTTAGGGGTCTGTGGAAAGGCGTGATGGTACCGGAGCTTAGATTTGGGAACTCAGTGGTGTGCATGAGGCCAAAGGTACAATCAGGCATGGATGTGGATCAAATAACTGTGGGACGCCTCGCGTTGGGTGCTAACCGGAAAACGACAAATGGGGCTGTCAAGGGCGATATGGGATGGGCAAGGTTTGAGGCAAGGGAAGCCCATGGCAAGATAAGGTTTGACGAGACGCTAAGGAATATGAAAGAGAGTAGGTGGGCGCTGAAGGTGTTGCGTTGTTTATATAGAACGAGCGTTGACACGCAGTGGAGAAAAAGAACTAGGAGGGTCACCAGTAAATATAGACGATTTTCCGCAGCTAGTTTGTCTAAGCAAAACTAGCTGGCGCCACCGCACCGAAGCACCATGGCCTTCTCCTCGGCGACGCGTCCGCGATGTGGCGTGTGGCGTCCGTTGCCCTGGCCTACGGCGAGAAGCGGGCGGCGACGGTGAAGGGGCAGTAGAAAGGAGAAGGCCATTAGATCACGTGTTCAAACATGGCAGCGCCCGTTCGCTGCTGCGGAAAAGCGTCTATACGGCTCTAAGAGAACTGACAACAAAGAGCGTAAAGCGAAAAGTCGGAAAAGCGGAGAAGGTTTACTGGATGGCAGCGATGAAAAAAAAAACCGACTCTGAAAATTTACCGAAAGGCAAAAACGAAATGAAGAGGGAGGCAGTTTATGACAATTCATGAGGAAGAGCTTTCCTGTTTGAAGCGAGATCCGGCTGCCTTAGAACGCATAGTTATGAAGCGCAATTCAGTAAAGAAAAAGAAAAATGCAGATGCTGTGAGGACGATAAGGAAACCACGGAGCATGTTCGGATTGAATGCGGGAATATCCACCCAGGTGTACGTTTGGGCACTACCCTACATTAAGCTTTGGGTTTTAGGGAGAAGAATGGAAAGCTAAACATACCCGCGATTGAAATAAGTAAGAGACGATTAGGGTATTGGTGGCAGAAAACTAGAGGGAATGGACAAAAATATTTATAGGGAAAAAAATAAGGACCTTCTGCCATAAAGAGCAGAGAGCTGGGTTATGAATTTACGTTTTTGCTATGGCATGATCAATTTCATTGAAGTAGATTTAAAAGACATGAGGAAAACTTGAAGAGGGGGAAAAAAGTTCTTAAGTTTTTTACGAGCCTGGTGGAGCACATGTCAAAGCTCCGTTAAAAAGGGGACGCTCATAGGATCCATCCATCCATCCATTCTCTGAACATAAAAAAATTGTTATCAGGTGAAACGCCGTCTGATCTATTCTCGCACTACCGGGACTGTAACTGCATGCCCAAGTTTTACGAATGCGCGATTCCCTACAGGCGTAAGAATCAACAAACGCATTTAATGGTCGAGGCCTGGCATACCGAAATAGGGGAAGCTTGGAATCTCGTGCATAATTGTGCCGTCGATTATATTATACAGAGAAGAGGCAGAGTGTCTTAACAGTTGTCTCTCGCGTAGACCGGTACGTGTGCTCGCTTGACAGGTGGCGCCACCATTCGTGAGCATGCGTAGACAATTTTTTTGTATCTTCTTTCTTTTTCGCCTCAGTGTTCCAGTTTGATTGTCGGCGTTCGAGTTATCCACTTCTCTTCCCTAGTATTTGTGTTTTTCACGCCTATTCTTTGAATTATGGATGACTTCGAGGTTTGCGTTTTTTCTAGTACCTAACTTAGCTCTTACTTTCTTTAGGTTAAGCCCAATCCTTGCCCTTACTAATCTGTGGTCGCTACGATTTCATCTTGCATATACATCTGTGTCTCGAATTATGCCTGTTTGCTCGGACATTTTAAAGTCAATTCCTTTGTTACACCACTACGGCTTTTCCAAGTTCACTTCCTATTCTTATGTTCTTAGAAAATATTCACTATTTCGAGTCGGCTTCTTTCTGCAAACTGCACTTACATCTCATCACCATCGTTGTCCCGACCGACACTGTACTACCAATCACTTGTTCTACACTTTGTTTCGTTCATACATTTATTTTAAAATCCCCCAATACTATTCTGCATTGTGTGCGTATTCTTTTCATTGCTAAGTCGATATCCTGGTAGAATTGTTGTACTTGCTCACCGCCGCAGCTCGTTCTTAGCGCATATGCATGCATTATCTTAAACTTATATCACTTATTTTGTTTTCGCTGATGCTGTAGAATTCACCCATGTTGCCGGTTACATCCTCGAGAATTCAGAACCCGGCACCGTATTCTATATTCTAGGGCAACCCTCCATTCTAGAGGACAGCTCCATTGTTTAATACTTTGTAAACTTCACCTCTTCTCCTAACTTCAATAAAGCCATTGATGTCGCAACTAACGCCTTCTAGCTCCTCGAGTAGCTCCGCTAGCCTAGCTTCACGCGCCCCGCCACGGTGGTCTAATGGTTATGGTACTCGGCCGCAGATCCGAAGGTCGCGGCATCGAATCCCGGCCGCGGCGGCTGCATTTCGATGGAGGCGAAATGTTGAGGCCCGTGTTCTGTGCGATGTCAGTGCACGTTAAAGAACCCCAGGTGGTCAAAATTTCCGGAGACCTCCACTACGGCGTCTCTCATAATCAGAGCTTGTTTTGGGACGTTAAACCCCACAAATCAATCAATCCTAGCTTCACGCGATGGAGTTCTTGCATCGAACGTTCCAAGGTTTAGGTTCCAGTGGCGGCCTGTCCGGATCCAGTGACTATTACCACCCTCCGCTACAGCACAGGGCTGGCGGCCGCCGTGACAGATGCTGTGCAGCCGCTGGACACTCAGGATCATGGTTCAAATACAGACATCGTGTTGGAGGTGGTGGCCAAGTATTCCTCCAGGTAGGCTAATTCCTGTTCTGGTGTAGGAGTGAGCTGCAGGCAGCAGTCCAGCGGAGTGCCTTTTAGGCGTCCGACCGTCACAGGCCCATCTGCCGACGAACTCTCAAACAGGAAATCAAAGATGAAGGAAGAGCTAGTAAAAAAAGGAAAGAGAAAAAGCGAAAACGCGGAGTACGGAAAGGCAAACATTATTGCTGCATTTAGAAAATTGAGGTTGAGGGAGGCTTAACGAAACACCACCCACAGTTTCTGATGTCGTATTTAACACGCGGAAAATAAGGAAAAACCTCTTTAGTTCGGAAAAAATGCGGGGAAGTTAGCAGATTTACAAGACACCTACACACACATCAACAAACACACCAGCACAAGCACGCATTTTTCTATTGCTATGCTGAAGGCACAGAGCCGTCGTCACCCTTATATGAAATGGGTGGAAAGTGTTACGTTGTCACGTGAATCGTAATCGGTCATCTAGAAGAGTCGTCACGTTGCGGCTCCGTGTAAATGCAGCCGCTGCGGCCAGGATTCGCTCCACGGCGAAGGCCACGCAAGACAGCGGCAGAATGCGAACTAATAAAGCAATGGTGTGTCATCACATCTAAGCAGATATTCGACTGAAGATTATTGTAAGGAAATGAGCAGTCGCCTCGAACTGCGCACAATAACACTAACGCGTTCCACTCTTAAGCCCCTATTCACAAACATAACTTATCTTTTTCACTTGTTTTCCTTATCTGCCCTGTACCATTATCATGCTCCATGAGACAATTAATCCAGTATATACAATGAAACCATATCATAGCCTTTCGCACTGACTGCTATCTTAGTCCCCTTAAGGCGTCTTAATGTCACAGGGGCGATAACGGAAACAAGCGATAAGGATAAGGTAGGTTTATCAATACGGGCCTAAAGATGAAGCTTAAGAGTTGCGCTAGTTTTCTGCCTTAGCTTAGCCACTGGGGAGTTGTATTGAAATCCTTTTGAAGCTAAAATTCCTCTGTAATATTACTTTCGTGTTTTAAGCCTAGAAATTTAACTTTCTGTAATACATAGTTTCAATGCGCTCGGCACTTTCACATGCCGAAGGAATTGAGCCAACCCGTGAGATCGATCAATGCTGTTTCCTGCATTAAAGATTTGAGTGTGGCTTTATAATATTAATATTGGCATGCAGAGCCAGATGACATCAGTGGTCGCGCAAAGCCTTGTGAAAATTTCTACAAATATATTTGTGGAAACGAACAACAAGAAGAGGCCGAAAACTCCTATGATGAGGGCCAAGACGAAGTTCGAGAAACATATCTAGATAAGGAGCTCGTCAAGAAAATCAGAGGTGAGCAGTGGCAGTGTTCTGAACGATATTGTTTTGAGGATAATGTTGGCCTGTGAGCACCTGTAACAGTTCACGAAACTAGCCGCTCAATTTTGTTGAACTCTCGCTGATGCGCAAAAATTATCGTATTTTTTTTTCGAAGCACAAATTGGAAAAGCAGTGACATTGACCCTGTGTCCACGCGCTCTGTGCTGAGCGTGCTTTGTGATGAGTTAGGAGTTACAGACGCATTACGGTTAGGACATTCTTTACGATAAAATATGCATAATTTGAATTAACATGAAAATTCTACCCGCTCTTGGTTTACACTTCAGCTTAAGTGACTAAATTTTCTCAGTTACGTGCACAGACAAAAGGTCAATTCACCACTCTTGTCTATCACAACATGTAGGCCGCCTCAACACTAGCCGGACTGAGTGTTTTGCCTGTAGTTAACACATGCACATGGCGTTCGATCAACCCAATTTAGAGTAAGAAAACAGGCGCCTATTCCAAACCTCAGTGGTTGTAATTGCTTTGGAAGACTTTGAAATAGTTGCACCAGCATGTGCCCGACAAACCAACAGTAAAAACGGAGACACGTGCAATTGTCCACATTTTCCGTGTCTCAACTTTCACTCGGAGAAATGCTGAACTGCCCAATTAGAGTCTCAATGGTCTCCTAAAATGAAGTAGTGCAATGTTTGTACACTAATAAAAAAATTACACTAAATAGGGTTTTATTCCTGAGATACTTTTTATTCGTATATATGGTTCTGGTGAGGTTACCTTGTCAAAGAACATATTCCAGTGAAGAAGAGCGAGTAAGTGGTTGACTCGAAACAGTTGTTTCTCGGTTTCAAATGTGCGGACAAAGCGGCAAGGTAATCCACTGGAGAAGACGAATTAAAGTGACCTTAAGCGTCGCCAATGGCATGATGATCTGATACACGAAGCTCCTTGGGACACATCAGGCCTATAAAGGGAAAACTGTTTTTGTGCTCTGTGGATACATTCTGGTATATGTTATCCATCCACTCTTTGTACCTATGTTCCCACCGAAAATACCGCCAGTAGATGCTACGCCAGCATGTCTTTTTTTTATATTTCGGAATATATTTCCCTGAACATGCTTGAATGTTTTTCTTGCATGGAAAACGGCTGCAGTTATAAAACGGGTTGTTGTAGCTTCTTTGAAAGCACTGCGCAACGTTCCTTGAGCTCTTCCAAAGTACGGAACATAACTGTCGGCCTCTCAAATTTCTACTGAAATAAATCTGCTTCTAGGTATTCTCGAATCGATCAACGTTGATGAAAATCAAGGATCAACCGCCCCTGAAGCGGACCAGAGCCTAAATATGAAACAACTATCGAAAATTGTTTACACCGCCTGCGTAACAGGTATGTAAAATGCCCGCGTAATATTTCTAAACTTATTATTTTAAAATCTCTACAAACACTGCATGAGATAAAACACAATATTACTGTTTGCATTAGAACTTGATAACAATCATTTCTTTAGTTATGCGTGCGCGAAGCGCGGCGCGTACATGGCTTGTCGTAGCGGAAAACTACGAGCTGATTTTCACCACCTGTAGTGCTTCCGTGTACACAGATTTAGGCAGACGGCTGTACTTGCAGTTCGCCCCTGTAGACTAACGCTGCTGTGAATGGGTTCCGCACAGTCGTTGGATTATGCCCTTTGATATAGGATTGCGTCAGTTTACACTGAAAACCACTCTTCATGGTTCGCTCAACAATGTGATATCGGCCAATCATTTGTGAAGCAGTGCGCAGTGCGCATTTTATTGTGCAAAGGTTAGTGTTGATTGGAGTGGCCTATCCCTAGATGTTTCATTGAATTTGGCCCTGTTGAGAAATCACTGCTTGTATTTTGTCCAGCGGAACATATAGGACAAGTCCGAGCCTGGTCAATGGTTCCGTTGCTTCTGCTATAGCGTGGTAAGCACAAACACGTACGAAATCGTTGCGCTTACAGCCGCCTTTCATGTTAGATAGCACCGGCATGCTACAGCTTATATAAGCGACGAATAAGGCTTTATACAGTTGCTGAAGTGATAATGCCGAAGGTCCCCATCTTGCTCCTGCCATAATACGAAAGAAATGGACAAAGCTTTTCCGTTTTGACTTCAACGCAGCACCGTGTCTTGACAAGGACTGTTCACAATCTAAGATTACACCAATTAATTTTTGGTGTGTTACAGCAGGTGTCCTTGTTGCGTTAACTAATATCGGGTAACGCGTCATTTCTCAACGAGTGCATGCAAGCATCACGCATTTTTCAACTGGTGGTGTGAGACACTGATACCGTAAGCACTAACCTGCGGTCGTCAGTGCAGATTGCAGTCGAGCACGAAGCTGTGGACGCGTAGCTCCAGACTTCCAAATCCAAGTGTCGTCCGCATAGGAGCTCGATTTTACCATGCGTTGAAGTTCAGACACGAGTCCGGTGAACGTTTTGTTGATGATAATAAAACTTAGGAATCCTGCTTCATGAACTCCGCGGTCAACAATATATACAGCCTTTTTTCCATCACCTTCCGACATGCACGCTGTTTGGCCGCTCAAGTAACTGGCTATCCAAATATGCAGGCGGCCACCAGAGCCCAAATCTTTCAGTGCACCTAGGATTGGATAGCGCAGAACGTCATCGTAGCCGCCCTTATATCATGGAAACCCGCGGCGACTAATACACTTCGATCTCTTTTCTGCTCAGTGAAGTCAAGTACACCGTCAATGGCACATCAGCGTTTTCGAAAAGCATTCTTGAATATTGGAATGCGATTATTGGAATGTAAGAGCAACATCAATCTTGACAATGCCATCCTTTCAATTATTTCCCAACACAGCTGGCAAAGGCACTCGACATCAACGAGGTAAACTCACTGGGGCACATTCCAGGTTTAAAACAGTGCAAAAATATGACTGCATTTGCAATTACCTGCAACATAGGCTGACTTGCAACAGGTATCAAAATAATACAACAGGATAGAACTTAAATGTTTGCCGAGATGGCGGAGGGCGGATGCGCGGTTCCATGAGGACCTGGTGCCGAATAGATTCGGCAAACAGAAATTACTGGGTCCAGTTCTTCCATCGCCAAGGGCACACCTAGATGCGCATCAAGTGACGGAGGTTCAGTGGTGGTGAGAAACTCAATCACTGTGATACACCTGGGGCCAACAAGTATCCAGTAGTGTCTGGCTACCTCCAATTTTCTCCAGCTTTGACGCAGTGCCAAGGAACGGAAAAGATAGCCTTGCTGTTCAGTTGCCTCAAAACATCGCGCTACGCATTACATATTAGGTAGAGGCGGCCTTGACCTGAGAGAATATGTACAGGATTTTCTCCACGGCTGCCTGTCAATCTCGCCGAGATGCCGAAGCACGTGTCCTTGATTTCGACGACAGTCTTTGAGGCTAACAGTGAACTTGTTCTCCTGTACCGCAGTTCTGCGCAGTGACGGATTGCACAAAGGGCCTTGTATTGGGATCCGAACGGTGATCCCTACATCGGCAGTTGACATGCCCGCTATTGTGACGCATAGAAGAAACAACAATGTATTCTGTTGGTGCAGTCGTACGCCGATATGCCGATTTCACGATTCACTGAATACATTCAGCCTGGGTGAATGATGCATTCAGATTGAGCCTCGAACCAAATAAAACTGAACATAGGTGGTCCAAGATGCAGTAGACCGGAGGCTCCTCGATACAAGTGCAAAGTTGAAGCAGCCGCTGCAAGCAGTGGCACGAAGAATTATAGGCGATCTGTCGTTGAGCACACGTAGTGCCCGATTGCACACAAAGTCCGCCCAATCCCTACAACGACAATTCGTTGTAGTGCTACCCCGTAGAGGTAGGTGGGCATCGAAGTCACCAAGCACAAGATGTGGGCCTTTTGTGACCTGCAGCAGAGACCTCAAACAGGAGCATTCGGCCTTTGAACTTGTGTGGATGGAACCATCAATTACTGAGCATGCGCCGTTTCTATGTGCTATACTCATACATACGTAGTCGTTCGCATCTAGTGATGTGAAAAGATGTGTTAGATGCGTCAGACCAGGGCATATCAGAACCAATACCTTTCTTGCACGCTCGTCACTCCGAGATCATAACTTAAAATAATTTAAAAGACTAACATGGATCTATATTTCGCTCGCAGATAACGGGAATTGGTACCTAAATAAATGCTATGTGAAGTCTGACAGACGACTACGTAGACCCCAAGCGTTCCACCGCGTGGCAAGCGTCTGAAAAGCGTTCTTCGAAACTGAACGCTACATTGACTTATTAAACAACCAGAAGTAGCAGGTTTATGCCCTCAAGTACCTGCACTGCAGCCTTAGCAGTCGGACTGTTTACACCACTAAGGATTTTGGACATCGAAACCACCAAAACTTTAAGCATTGCCTTGACGTCAGCATTATTTCCCTTTCTGCCTTCTCCAGTGCATGAGGTTGTACACACTGCGATGAGGTCGTACACACTGGTCTTGACGGCAGCAAGGACAGTGGGCATTCGATGTTATCGTGGCCAATGCCTGGTTGTCTTGTACTTTCGCAAACTGTAAAGCTCTTAAGCACGTGTGAGCTCATATCTGCTTGCGCGAGTAGATGAGGATGTAGAGGGCGCTACCTTTGGTGTTGATTCTCGTACATAATGAGCACTGCTGCTTCGTTCGCACTGACGCCGTGAAAAGCGTGTACGACATCCCACAACCCTTGCAATATCTGTGCATAGAACGCTCTGTAATAAACTTTTTTTAGAATAGTTACCTCCTTTCTCCTTTTCGGACATTCTTTTGATGTTGTATCGTGGGCAGCTGAGCGTTTTACACATATTAAGGGAGTGTTGCACTTACCATCTTTATGAAAGGGAACGCGTCATCTGCATTTTACTGGGCCCTGGAAAACTGCGCTCACATGGCCAGACTACATGGATTTATGACACTGTAGAAGCTTCGGTACATAATTACGTACTGCATGCTCTACACACCCCACATTGACATGAGTAGCCAATATCCGTGAGAGAAAAACAACTTTCACACATGAGGACCGCCCGAAGCTATGGAATCCACGCAGACGAGCCGAAGAGCAGTTTAAGTAGGCTAGAACCGGTGATCTCTTCGTCCATGTCATATATAGCGCCTATTGTCGTTTCCTTGTCGTACTTGGAGAATGCGCGAACAGGCGTGTCTCCCAGTTGAACAATTCCTTATATCGTATCTAAGATGGCATTCGCATCAAACTCCACAGACAGCGTGCGCTTTCGGGCATTGATGCGCATTTCTTCAACTTTGCCCGGATGAATAAGTTCAACATGTTATGACATGTTCTGCCTATTCAGAGAGTTCAAGACCCCTGTCGACGTAGTGGGCACACACGTGATTGCGTATGATCTCATGCTACTCATCCTTTTCGGTGCATGTCTAATAGAAGGCGACCCTCGTCTGACTTTTCTTTTCAAACGGCAGCTTGACACAATGGTGAAGCCACTGTCTGACGGCATACCTACTGTAGAAGAGAGGTCGGAAATGTCGATCTCTCTTCTACACTCTAGTTTTGAAGCATTCGCTTGCTTCGGAGGCACTAGGATGTGCCTGTTGAGGACCCGACTAGCGTGCGGAGTTCAAGCTTCTCATTATAATTCGAGAGATTTCCGATTCCAGTGTTCTTTTCAATAGTGCAGAAATAACGGGAAAATAACGGAAAAACACTCAGAGCTCGAAACAGAAGCTGTTCGCTGTTCGCGTTCTGTAATTAATGGCTACTTGGAAGAAGTCAGATATTTCGAATTGAATATGTTAAGACGCAACCAGAATCAATCAACTTATTTGACCACAGCAGCCGGATTTCAGAAAGATGCGCAGTCTAGCTCACTGTATTCACACCCAACTTATGCAAACTCATGAGCAAGTGCTTACTTATCAAGATATAATATTGTATTGAATATTAATCTAATATATTACAGACGGACACGCATATATACTATATTCACACGTGCGGTTGTTTTGGTTGTTTACACGCGTTTATGTTGCATTTCACTTCGGGAACCGTGTGTGTGGTTGTTGAAAGTTTGCATGCCTGACGGGCATGCAAACTTCTAACGATAATGCGAGAACATGTTATGACGTGTGTAGACGCATTTCACCGCTTGTTAGTCTTCCCGTCGCCAGACAACTGTTCACGCCGCTATTGCAGCGCAGTGTGACTCGTTTTTTCCTGTTGGGCGCAGCTTCACCCAGTAAACATTTCCCCTGACATCGTCTGAGTTCTGCGTGCTTCAGCATCACGACCACTTAACACACACACACACACGTATATATATATATATATATATATATATATAGAGAGAGAGAGAGAGAGAGAGAGAAACGCAACACACTTGCATTAATTTATCGAGATTATGTCCCAAAACAAGCTATGATTATGACAGACGCCCTAATGGAGCCTTTCGAAATTTCGACCACCTAGGGTTCTTTAACGTGCGCTGATTTCTTACAGCTTACGGGCCTGAACGTTTCGCCAGCATATAAATGCACCCTCCGTGGCCTGGATTCGATCGCGCGACCTTCGCATATGCAGCAAAGTGCAAGAGCTGAAGCAGTTTGTTCACGTTTACTTCGGAGATTGAACGAAACATCATTATTTTATTATTGCTCTGTGAATATTTCCTTCATCTGATGCAGGAACCTGTTGTGAACACACACACACATATATATATATATATATATATATATATATATATATATATATATATATATATTTATTTATTTATTTATAGGACTGTATATGCAAAAATAGCTTGGGTTGCCGCTAGTTTATAACAGAATTAACGATGCGCCTCTTAGAGAACCACGGTTTATTAAGTCAACGTTTCGGTCGCAGCCCGACCTTCTCTTGAAAAAGGTCGGGCTCCGACCGATATATATATCGAAAAGCAAATTTTGAGTATCAGGCCTTTTTCAAACACAGTCATGGCAGGGGCAGGGCCAGGTGCTATACGTTGTGCTTCATGTAATAAAGAATAAAACTACTGCATTGAACGATCCTAGAGAAGACGAGAAAGCCAACTTTGCCGACTCCCTTCAAGAAAGCTCTGGAGGCTCGGTAAAATATAGCATGGCGTGCTCACAAATGCGCCCTTCAGCTCTTATGGTACGCATTTCTTTATAAGGAACTTCACGGACGGTTAAATGACGGGTTTGTGTGCTTCTAAGAAATAATGTGACTATTTTAACAAGAAAGTATTTTCTTCCCACGTCCACCATGAAATATAAGACATACTTCCATAACGGAAATGTACGCCTGAAAAAATGAAACATTTAAAATGAAAAATTACTATCCCCGCTCGGACTCGAAACCACATTCACCCGGCATGCAACGATAGCAGCTTGAAGATCCACCTACACACCACCGAGGCATTAGAAGCATGGGGAGACAGGTCTCCAGCAGAACACTTTACAATATGCGTCTAACTGATGTCCTCTTAATGCAAAGATGTTTAGCAAGAAAAATTGCTGCCACATTAAGATCGCCTCCCGCTGCACGTTCCCTTAGGTTCGCCGTAGTGGTACCGCCATTCAGGAATGAAGGATGAAGAAGATTGTCGTGGTAATGCACGCCGGCAGGCGGCACTTCCGTAGTCTTCAGGCCTAGATCGCCGCGGAGAAGGGGCGTGGCGGCATCGTGAGGGCGCTTTCCTGAGGCAAAGTTCACTCATGGCTGCCATAAAATTTTTCTCGTGTAGCCAGGTGGGTCGAGTTGCGTCGCGCACTGCTCTAGGAACGTAGAGACGGCTATCGACGAGGAAATGAAGCACCTTTCACTGCAGTGGACTGCGAGTTCAGAAAGCGACCTAGTGACAACCCGTTCGATTTCGCTTGCAAAGGTGTCACCGTTTGTCGGCGGTCCTTGTTTATGGCCGCTTTTCGCAGTTTACTGTCTACATGGCAATGTGACTTGTTCGAGAATTGTCACTTGTTTACGACTGTTGAGGACCCCTGTGCCGTGTCGAGCTGCCGCTTATGTCTACATGCAACGTGTAACATGTCCACAGTACCGAACCCATCGCCCGCCCTCAATTCGCCAAATTGCCGCTTATGCATTCCGCAGCTTCGTGAAGACAGGTTTCACTTTCGTGTTGTTCCGATTCCTATAGAAGAGTGATCACCCACATTTTCCTAGCTTGGGTAGCACCATTTGTACCTAAAGGATCGGAATGCGCCCGTTTATCCCAAGGGACGACGCATCCATACCCGTTGTAGTTTAGACATCCATATCACCATTCCCAATATTGACTTACCTACCCACATCAAGACGGAAAACGAGCACATTGCAAATACTCATGAGCGCCCCCTTTACAACACGTGCCCTGCCAAGTGATCTTTAAAGCGAATTCATAAGATCCCATGCTAAAATCGGATATTTCCAACATCCGCTTCAGCCACTCACCCACGTCATCAGTGCTACTGGCTAGGACACACTACTCGGTCCCCGGTGTGCTGAACCTCGTGCAGAAGAGGCCTGCTGTGCCACACCTCTAAAGTGCATCTATAGTAGCGCCCTCAAGCTTCCCGTGAAAGACGTTCTTCGAATCTAGAAGGATTGTGCGATTCTCGAGCGAACGTCCAGAGATAATTTAACCCACAGGGAGGCAGCTGAATTTGCCCGTGGAAGGTCGCGGCCTACCTGAAGCCATCTCTAAGCATGGCTGGAACATCATCATCATAAAACACATCGTCAACTAGGTGCTGTTCTCTCTCATGGAAGCCATCCGAGCAGTTTTAGTGGGTATGGGGACAACGTCAGCTTAGAGCGCACTTACAGGAGTACTGACACGGTTTTGCGGTGGCGCAAAGTATACATTTTTCGTTTACTAGTCATGTATTATTAACGCCCTCCGCACGCGGAAACCAGGAAACACGTACAAAATATCTCAGTTTCGTTTTAAAGTTTTTGTCGAATAGCACTGCAAGCCTACCCCAGCGCATTGGACACTACAATGACGTATGAGCACAGTCTCTCAAAAATCGCTGATATCGCTCTCAGAGTCGCTGGACGA
>JABSTT010006098.1:0-15302 GCA_013339685.2 Hyalomma asiaticum | reverse complement strand
TGCGCGCATTGCTAAAACGCGATAACTTCTTTAGCTGGATGAAACCACGCAGTAGTGTGGAAACAGTTGTGTAACTGACTCCTTATGAAATGCTCCTATGCTCACGGTATTGCACTTGTTCGGACTGTCCAACATAGGAACAAATTGGTCTGGTTACGAGCTAGGATCCGCGCTTCTGCAGTTGCATGGCCAATAAGCGCAGGCGTACAGTCGCTGACGCTTCGCACTCTTTGTCGGTCCCTGAATAAAAAAAAAAATTGCCCAAACTGGGAAAGGAAGCGCTTGAACTAACGTATACATATATATGTGTAGGCCGCGGTGCTGATGTGGACATGAAGCGCGGCTGCTGACACGATGGGCGTAGGTTCGATTCAGGCCACGGCATTCGCATTTTCAATGGAGGCGAAAATGCTAGGTGTTTAGGCACTGCACATTTTCCGTGCATGTCAAAGAACCCTCTGGCAGAAGGCCGAAATTTCTGGAGCCCACCACTACTGAGTGCCTCATAATCTCATCGTTGTTTGACACTAAAGCCCCGAACTTATTATAGCGTACGCACACGGAAGATACTAGCAACGGCTTTCACAAGTAGGAACAAGAAAAGCGCGAAATAGGACCGGCCTGCCATGTCTTTTTCGTTTTTGTCTCAGTATGTTTCTTTGCGCCCCAAACCATATTTAGTCTAAACGTAAGGAACCAGAATCACTGAGCCTTTCCACCGAAGTGCACTGCACAACGAGACACGAGCAAGGGGGACAAGCGAGCACTTATCTTCCTCAGATCTTTCTTTGTGTCTCATCCTGCTGCGCAGTTTGACGAATGGTGAACCCGCGCTAGCTCGCTCAGCTCTGAACACTACTTCAGCAAGTCTACTCACGAATTCACCAAGTCTGCCAAGTCTTTCACCAAGTTTACCAAGTCTTCCTCAAGTCTACCCAAATGACCGATCACCGACTTCGTATGAAGGCACACGTACCCTTGGGCAAGGCGATGGCGTATCCCGAGGAACCAATGATCTCGCCCACTTGCTCCACTTCGCAGTAGCGGCTCTCCAGGTACTCGAGGGCGGGCGACTCCATGAACAGGGCGTACGAACCACCCATGACGCGCTCCAGGCCTTCGGCGTAGCTATCGACGAACGCCTCGTCGCCCTGGCCCTGGATGCCCTGCCACAACTTCATGTACTGTGGGAACGTCGAGCGCTGCGCAACCAGGTAGAACGAGAGAGAGAAAGACATCTGGGTCATCGGAAGGTCCCAACACATTGTGTTTATTGCTCGCCTACACTAAATGAATTCGCTGGCCAACTTTTTAACCATTGGTTTCCTCGGTCTGTGGTATACAGTAAATGCAACTCCTCAAGAAATGGCGCATATCATATATTCGCATCGCAAGCAGTTTATGCGTGAAGTGACATGTACTAATCACAAGAAATTTAAACAGATTCTTCTACAGCAAGGCAGGCGTCATCGTTGCATCAGCGGCATCATCATTGTGGGAGAGCACCAACCTCCGTGCGGTTGGATCCAGTGAACCACTGATTGTAAACGAGATCATCACCATAATCATTATGCCGATCCCCATCATGTTTTGCATTCACTTTAAGGAAGACTCCGCACCTTTCGAGAGCTAATAGGAGTTGCATGCCTTTTCCGCAGAATATCACGCCTTACTAGAGCAAGCGCCTACTTTGCTAGCATTTGTCGCTGGCCGCCTTCTTATGCGCATAAATTTCTTACAGTCGTCGCATTATTTGCATTCCCTTCCATCTATTGTACTTTTTGGGGAGTCGCTCTGTAATCATAGGTTATCGGGCATGCTTTCTTCCCCTTGAGCAACAATAAGAAATATTTAAACGGCAGTAGTTTGCCTTTCTAATCTATAGACAGAGCTGTATTCAGAGAGAGGAATTCTTTGTGTGATATATGAACGAACGCATACATGCATGGCAATCCAGCGTTGTGGAATCCCGCATGGTGGCATAAGGGTTACAAAAGAAAGTGGTATCTCCATACTTGTGACAAATAGATGTGAGCATATCCACACGGATTTCTCAGGAGTGAAAGAATCAAAGTTGTGGATAAATTAGTACTGGCCCGAAGACTGAAGGGGAGACCCGACACCTGCCCGTGTTTAATTTCTGGGAAATTCGCACGGACTACGTTGCAGCTGCGTGCTGCAAACAGGAAGATGTCAACCTTCGCACTCGTTAATGTTCACCAGGAACCCTGGATTGGCTCACCTTGAAGAAGTCGTGCGTGGAGCCGTGACGCAGCGTTCCGTACTTGATCTCCTTCTGGCGCAGCAAGTCGTCCAAGCTGTCGAGCGTGGGCCGGTCACGGTAGCGAATGATGAACTCTCCCAGAACCGACGCGTACGCCACCATCACCACCAGAGAGAAGATCCACCACGACACCATCGCCACAACGGTGGACGGTGCCCTGCATCCGTTCGTACGCAAATCACAGTTGACCATCGCACATCTGAAGACTTACAGCGCCTACATCAACAAGGAACGGAAGAGATGGACGCGTACACAGCGCTAACTTCCACCATTTCATTTATTTTTCGAAACGGTACATATATATGCTGGAAGTTGGCGCTGTGCACGCTTCCATCCAGTCCGGCCCTTGTTTGTGTGTGCGCTATAACAGTCATCATGGAATAACCACCATGACCAAGATTTTGCACTTTCACATTTGAAGACACTCGCCCAATTGCTTTACCAACTTCGTTATGTCCTTTTTAGTGGGCTATAGGCACGCAATCAAGTGAGATAAAAGTAGAACCATGATGCAACGCTACGGCGTCAAAGTATTCTGGTCAAGCTGTGCGCACCGTGGTGTAAGTCCTACGTGTCTTCTTGACTAAACTGGTGGTACATGAGTACAAGGAAAGGTTTGACCCGGGCTGCGAAACAGATTTTTTTTACATGCGGTGACCATTCGACGGTTTGTGCGTAAATCGCGGAGAAGATGCCTCTTCACAGCTGCACATCAGGCCATATCAGAAGCGGTCCTGTTCTGAATGCGAATTTTGGTGGGGCAGTGCACAAAAATGGATGTGGCAAGCTCACTTGTTGCAAATCCTTACAAGATTCATGAACGAATAAGATGTGCTGGTGTATGTGTGAAAATACTTTTTTTTTTGCTCTGTCGTAAACTGTATATTCCTAGGACAACCAAGAGAAAAAAAATCTACGGGAGAAACAAGAGAAGTGTACGAGGTCACGGAATGAAACACGGCTTATAAACATTGAACCGCGCGACCTGAAATGTGCAATGTCTCTTTATAACTACGTGATGTTGTTACAAATATAGCACCTAAAAGTAATATTGGTTGTCAGGAAAGTTCGCTGTACGAACCAATACTCCGCCGATGGCACACTACAGTACACCGTAGGAACAAAGGTACGTCCATTGCTTAGTCTAAATTGTCGCGTTTCAATATGCCAGTACTCTAGATATACGCACTTTGGCATGAGCGTGACGCGTTGCAATGTGAGGCCGCTGAAGAGCATCCAGAAGCAGTTGCCCAGTGTGTAGTCGGTGTCGAGGCGCGAGTCGCTGATGCGGCGCCACTCGAGTGGAGACATTCGACCGACCAGGCTGAGCAGCAACATGGAGGCCAGCACGGTGGCCACCACGGCGCACCACAGGGCCGCGCTGAAGGGGCTGAGGAACGTGTGCGCCACGGTCTCGTCTTCGCGTGCGTTGAGCAGCCCGATGCCCAGCGTCATGAAGGGCGCCGTGAAGTCCACCACCGTGCTTCTCCGGGAGGTCATGGTCAGCGGGGCCAGCGCCAGGTCCGCTTTCTGCGCAATGCGCGAGGAAAAGAGAAAACGATCTGGAGGGCGGAAATGTCTTCCGCATCTCCACAATGGAAACCGCACCTGCTTTTCTCTTTACAGTCCGCTGTATTCTTACATCCTAGAACAAGCGTTGTAGTTACTTCGATATCGCTTAAGAGACGTAGAGGCGAAAGCAAAGGTCATTGGTTTTCGAACACAGGTCTTGACGGTTCGAACCTGGAACCTTCGGTAGTCCAATATAGTGTGAATGAATTTTTAGCATAGAGGGTATAGGTTTACAATCAATTATATGTGGATCATACCCGCATATATAATGCGAGTATGAGCCGCACTTGATATTATTATCTGCAGTCAAGTGACGAGTGCGTCATGTTACCGAAGTCATCACTTAACAGACACGTTAGTTTTCCATTCGTACCCCTTTATGCCAGTTTAAGTATATGCCCAATGAAGGCGACGCCCGTTAAATATCTTGGGACCGTACTTTTGGTACCACCCACGGCGTGACGGGCACTTCCATTCAACTACTCCTTAGCCAATTATGGCTTCCTTAATAAAAGCATTACCTTGGCCTTGCATGCTCGCTTCGAGTAGGTCTGCCCTGTCTTTCTCCTCGATTGTAAAAAAGCTATCAGTTGGGTCTTTAGATTGGTGTAACTGTGGCAATGTTCGTCTCCTGGACGTGCGGTTCGGCGAGTGAAAATCCTGTGAGCCTGTGTGAGGGTAACAATGTACCTTCACAGGAGAGAGGGGGTCTGCGTGCTGTGCACCGACCATCGACTGCCATTCCGTTAGAAATGAAACTGGGACGAAGCACTCAGAGCAGAGGTAGTGGGCAGGAACTGCATGTCCTCTTACGAGTCGTGTTCTCGGTATTCTACAGGACCGTTAACTGTCAACCGATTCGAACGCCCAAGTCGAGGTTTCCGCTATTGGAGTGCGCATAAGTAGCATAAGTTAGTTACCATTAAAATATTGTGGCCATGTCGCACTAGGGTCGCAAGGCTAGGTCATAGCGGAGCTTGTGGCTCCCCCATCCTCATCCTAACTTCCATTTCCCACCACCTTGCTATACCATACTATACAAGGGTGCGCTATGATTTATCCAAACCCTGCCTCATTTCCCTCTTCCTCCGTCTCTCCTCACTTCTCATCCTCCCTCACTTTCCCACCCCTTGTCGTACTGCACTACGGCGCTGGTGGCCTGGTGGCCATACCCTCCCCTTTTCCCTCCTGCTGATCCTAACCTCCCTTTCGCACCTCCTTGCTATACCACGTTACACATAGGTATGCCGTTGTTTACCCTCTCCCCTCCCTATTTTCTGCTCCCTAACCCTCAATTTCATTTCTTACCCCCTTGCTATACCATGCTAAGGCTTTGCTCTCTGCCCTCCTTCTTTCTTTCCTCCTCAGCCTCACTTGCCTTTCCACCTCTTTGCTGTACTATAGTATACATGGATATGCTTTGCTATTCACCACGCATAGGGGCTTTACTTTATTTTATTATTATTAATTTTTTAGGCAGCGTCAATTGCCGACATGGCTCTTTGGTGGTACACCCGCCTGCCGTGCAGGCGGCCTGGGTTCGATTCCCGTTCCAGCTAGGGTTCTTGCGCGATGCTAGCAAAATGGAATCGCAAAGTATGTTGCAGCTAAAGCATTCTGATCTGGTTGCGCGAACTGTTAACTAGGTGCGGATAATTGTCTCAGTTTAACGAGAAAGGACGCTGAGGTTTTGTTTTAGTACCCCCATGGCGCATACACTATATGGCGAGTTTTCAGGTTCTCGAGCTAGAACCGCTTCACTGTTAAAAAGGCCTCAGCAATACTCGTGTAAGCGAATGACAAAGAAAAACGTAAAATAACCGAAAATGACGTTGCAGAATGGCCTTTCCCGTCAAATCGTCGCCCTGAGCACTTCAGAAGGGACAGGCGAATATTGTTTTTCCACAGTGGCGACACTCACCCCGGCCAGCAGCTCTCCGATCATGCCATTCCAACGGCCGGGTTCCTGCTCCACTCCGAAGCGGCCGTCGGCGATGATGTTGAGCCTGTAGTGGAAGCCCAGGATTTGGGCCACTTTCTCGATCATAGCCACGCAGAAGCCCTCGAAACGATCGTTTCCCTCCAGCTTCTCGGCGCCCTCCTTGAGCATCACGAACGGCGGGGACTGCGAATAGGCGAGAATCGCATTATACGATTTCACGACTCACAAGACATCATGCTTTGATGGCAGGGTTATGAAAGAAGGTAGGCTTCAGTTCCCTCAACACAAATGACAGGGTTCAATAACCACAGCACTTGTACACGTTGTGGATCGGCACACGTGTTGGCTATGCTGATGCTCTCTCCCTTTCCTCCTCTTTTTTTCTGCTCTCCTTTCCTCTTCTGTCATCTATTAATGTACAAGCCTTTTGATTTGAACAGTGCATTAAAACGAAAGCGCTTCCGGTTGACAACCTGGCTTTTTGTTTGTCAACGCCAACTGCCAACTGCCACATGCTAAAGAACCCCAGATGGTCAGAATTTCCCGAGCACTTTACTACTCCTTCCTCTCCTGTCCAATTTCTTATTCCTCCCGCCTACCCTCATGGGCGCTTAGCCGTGCTCCCTACAAGAGATGCATACAATATAGTACTTTCGGTCACTGAATCGCAATAATTTTTCATAACCATATACAAGCATACAGTGCTAAACGTCAGGCCCTGCCTGACTTTAACATTGACAGTGTGAAATAATTGTACACTTTAAAGCACGAACTTTAATCATGCGTGTTCTAAAACATATGCTAATACGTAACTGTTACTCTTCCCGCATTGGAGTCGCCTTACCAGAATGGTGGTCACGATGATAGTGCGATTCTCGAGAGTGTTCTCGTCGATCGAATCGTCAACGCCGTCGGCTCCCGGCACTCCGTCGTCATCGTACGGGTCATGCACGAAGTCGAGGCCCTTCTCCGCGCTCCATGTCGCCACCTGGACAGTGAGAATATCTGAGCCCTGTGCTATAACGTGCACGCTCAATCTACGTTCACTGTCAGCGCTGTTTCTGTGTCTTTCTTGAGATATCTCAAGAAAAAAACAAAAAAAGGTCATACTTCCATCGAATTAACACATGATTAAGATTCCGTCTTTTTGGAAATACTCACTTTCTGGGCACTCAGCCTTCTTATACATTAGGTTTTGCTGGACATTGCGTCTCGGCTGTACAATCTGTCCCGGTTGGTCACTCAGTCTTGTTGGACATTTGAATGTCCATTGAATCTTCGTGATTCCGACTCACTGGTAACCGCGGGCAGAGATGCCCCAAGCTGTTTAACAAGTGTCTAACAACTTTGACAATTAAAGGCGTCAGACTACGCGAGCGCGTTGTCTAAGCTACGATGCGCTGCGCGAGATTGCTTGACGGAGACTGAGCTACGTTCACGAAAAACAGGGCGCCGTTGAGTGTGACATGTGCTATGTCCGTGGAAGCTCTTGCAAACATGTGAGCCAAATATTACTGCACTGTGCGCACCAGTGAATTCACAATTTGGTTTCAAATGCAGCTGGAAGGTGTCAGCACTTCCTTCAACAAATAACATCACAGGCGGCACCGGCTACGTCGCTTGACAATTTTCGACGCTCGTTAAGGAAGATATACGCACATTTTGTTTTTATTTCTTGAATTCAAAACGAACAAATAAAACACAGTAGTTGGTGCTTCCGCGATAATGGAGTCAGCCAGTGCTGTTTCTGCCTGAACCGACGCAGCTGGTTCTCCCAATCACGTCATTCCTTTAAAGAAGAGCGGACGCTTTCCCGCTGTTTTGAAAGCGAATCGCGATTTCTTTGGTGCGTGCAGTGCAGTAATATTTGGCTCACATGTTCAAAATAGCCTCCGCAAATGATCGGCACCATTTTATGACCTTGTTCAAGAAGTGTTGCAGGGGCCCTTCAACTGTAATATTTCGTGTCATGTTGCGTGGAGAGACGGCGCCTGTCAAGCTATTGTTGACGTAGTTTTCATTCCTTGTCCCTCACCACACCTTGTACATGTCATGTGCTTGTTGTGTGAATTAAATCCAAATCCAAACCGACATGCGATTTGCTGCCATAAGTGAGGGGACAAATACAACTGCCCGAACGTAATTACACGCACAGAAATATTGGCCAACAGAGCATCGTGCCCTCAAGCACTGGATAATGAATGAGAGTTGCTAACACTCTAATTCACTTCCTAAATTTCTAAGCATTTGCTCGATTCGGCTGCATCATATGCATAGGTATGGGAGTTTTAGATTCTAGGCTTATTTCGAAAGGGAATGCAGAACTTTCATCACTAGTTTTCCGACAAATATTTATCTGGAGTTCTAAAACAATATGTTCAATGTGCACTGACCATACTGTTGACTGTTCATTTCGTATATAGGAAAAATTCAGCTCCGTTTGAAGCAACGAGGTCGCACACTAGTATTACTTTCTTTTTGTTTTCGTTTGTTCGCTATCAGCATATATTCCTGAACGTATATATTGGCATGTCCTTCTGTAATAGCTCATTTCCGGTTCTGCTTCTGGGGCGAGAGAAAGAGAGAGAGAGATGCTCACCTGTTCGCTGCGCCCTCGGTACCACTCGAAGAGCCGCAGATCATCCAGCTCCCGTTCCCCGTCCTCGTCGAAGTTCACCTCCCCGGTGAATCCATCGTAGCTCGCCTGCGAACCACACGAGGAAGTCTTCTCTGAGGAGGTGGCAGTGACGTGTTCCCGTAAGCTTAGCGAGTTCAGGACGTTTCGCAGAAAGTTAACCTAGTGTTTTAATAGAACTTGTCCCGGGTTCATACACGGCAGAAGAAAACTGGTTATAGGGCAAATGAAAAGGAGTGGATACAGTCTTATGTATGGCGTGTCCTTCTGAGTCTCGCCCGTTTAATTTGCGCCAACCAGTCCCTTCGGCAACCTATAGTATTTCTCGAAGCCACCACAAGGACAAACCCATACACAACAATCAATTATCAAGTGAGGCTTGTTTGGCCCTGAGGTACTATATGCTTTTGACAACGATTCGAATTTACCTTTTGACGCTGTCGCCTCATTGTTGTTTCGCTCATCTCCCATCGTTCAGCTGCACTTATACGGTATAATAACAAAAAGCCCAAGACTTAAAAGGCACTGACACTTTTTAGTGCATCCAAAAGGTGTTGGCCGTCGTTAAGATGGGTGGCGGTGTCGCACTCCACCGGGTTCGGTTCCAGGCTTCCCCCGGATATGGACAGGTTGTGCAGCGCTGCCGCAATCACGTGGACGGCATCGTGCACTAGTGCCAGCTGCGTCTGCAATCACTCGACCCAAAACAGTCCGAAGAGCACACGTTATTATATGCACTATCACTTCAAAATCATCACTAAAATTTATCATGCTTGCTCCAAGTCTTGCATGGGACCGCTAAGCACAAGCAAAAAGAAAAGACGTCTGATACAACGAGCTATTTTTCTCAGTAATGTTGCTCGTACGCCTATATCTATCTATCTATCTATCTATCTATCTATCTATCTATCTATCTATCTATCTATCTATCTATCTATCTATCTATCTATCTATCTATCTATCTATCTATCTATCCCAATCCAAGTCTGGCCATCTCATCTCAAAGAGGCCACAGGAGTCGTGGCAAGCTTGCGCGTGACCAACAGGTAGAATGATTTCCATAAGCCTAAACACTTCGGAAACTGAGCTGCACCTTCCACCTCCGCCATCTGCTTTCTCACCTGCTTCTCTCTTCCGCCGGCAGTGAGGTCCGGATGGTAGCGCACCAATCGGCGGCCCAGTAAAATGAGATCGTCGTTATCTAGATCCAGCATGCGGAAGCTGTACACTCGGGCTTCGGCCATCGCCTGCCGAACGGCAGGTCGGCTTCCCGGTACGTGGGCGTCCTGCGAAGCGTAAAGGGAAGTGTCATCTGCACACCTTCATGACTGCCCGCGTTATGTTAGTACTCAAATAAATAGTTGCCATTCTTGTAAAGAAAGACCGCTATTCCCGGCAAGCCTTGTTTTGAGCACGGAACAACGTCCGTTTGGTTGGGGGAACGGAAGATGATTGACTGATTGATTTGTGAGGTCTAACGTCTCAAAACCAGCTCTGATTATGAGAGACACCGTAGTGGAGGTCTTCGGAAATTTCGACCGCCTGGGGTTCTTTAACGGGCACCGACATCGCACAGTACACCGGCTAGTGATTCGCCTGAGTCGAAATCGGGTTTGAACACGCGCGTTTCGGGTCAGCAGTCAAAAGTCATAACCAGTACACCATCGAGGCATACAGCTGCGCCTGGGCTTTGTAAGATCTGGCTTGGGTGTTTATACCCAAGCCAGATCTTACAAGCCCAGGCAAAGCTGTTTAGCTTTGCCTGGGCTTTCTGATATGGTATAGCTGTGACTGGGCTTTCCGAGATCCGGTTTAGCCATATTACAGTTTAATGAATCCAATTTCCCCCACGATTTTGTGGCTTCAGGCTTCAAGTAATTGGTGCTCCACCACGGTGGTCTACAGTGGCTACGGTACACGGCTGCTGATCCGAACGTCGCGTGATCGAGTCCCGGCCGCGGCGACTGCATTTCGATGGAGGCTAAATATTGAGGCCCATGTACTGTGAGATGTCAATGTATGTTAAAGTAGCTCAGGTGGTCGAAATTTCCGGAGGCCTGCACTACGGTATCTCCGATAATCATGTCGTGGTTTTCGGACGTAAAACGCCAGAAATTATTATTCAAGCAAATGGTAGCAATGAATTAATTTTCGCGGTTTTCTCGATTCTCGTGTATCTTCCTCAAGAAGATTGGAGAAGGAAGAGGGTGGTCGGGAATAGGAACCTAAGTGTTAGTCGCAGAGATTAGGGTCTCTAGAAACCAGGAGGAAGGCTACCGCTGTAGGGTATTTGGTGTCTGCGCGTTTAGCTCTGCTTCCAGGTGAGGTGCCTGTTTCGTATCAAAACGAAGAGCATATTACTACTCGCGAAATTTCTCACTCCTGCAGTGAAATTGTCAAGCAGCCTGTAAGGCCGGGCACCAATATATTTCGGAGGGCTTAGCAAGAACATATGGGAGCTCGTGCAAATGTCAAGAAATTTTGGACCCAACATTGTTCTAAAGTAAAACGTTCGGTAAAATCCGGCAAAAATTTGTTTTTTAATTTCTTTTTATTTGCCACTTGGCAGGACGATAGAGGAAGGGGAGGGGGTAGTGGAAGCAGTGAAAGGAAAAGTGCTACTTCTGCAAACACTTATGTGGGAGGACTGCGCTTTTTCATCTCCACAGTCTATATTTGTTGCCGTTCGTATGCGCACATAATCTTTCCGACTAGCCGTGGTAGATCGGTGGCTAGGGTGCCAACCTGTGAAGCACGAGGTTGCGAGATGGAATACCGGCTACGGCGAGCGCATTTCACTGGGAACAAACAAACAAGCCAGAAACCTCGGTGTATTTAGACTTAGGTGCACATTAAAGAACCCAACTGGTCAAAATTACTCCGGAGCCCTCCACTACGGGATGTGCCTCATATCATATCGTGGTTCTGGCAAGTAACACCCTATCAGTTATTATTATTATTGTGGATTTTCATCTTACCAATGACAAGAGCAGGTAACTGTGCAGTTCCGTCACCAAGCCAGACTCGAGCGCCTGCAAAGAGAAAATGGTTGCCTTGAAGAACGTGGATGGTGAAGCAAAGGCAAACAAGGCACAGGGCTAAGAGAATGTTAAGCAATCTAATACTGGCTTATGTCGCAAACCCACCATAATGGCTTATAAATATCTTAGTTCCGATATCACTGCGGCTGTTGTTTGGTTTTTTTGTTGTTTTTTTTGCTAGAGTGAGCGAAGCGTTTTCAGCGTATGAGCCGTTATAGAACGAGAGTTACACAGATGAAATGTTTGTTGGATTACAATGCACGTTAGTTAGCTTCTTCCGAGGCTACCTTCAAACAAGCTTATCGCTTACTTTGGCTTTATTTCCAAGGGTTCTAAACTTGTTTATAAGAACTTGTTCATACAACGTCAGAAAGAGAACCTGAGACGTTTTGCCAGGCAGTGTCTGCGCTTTCTGTTGGCCCTAATTGCACGTCCAACCCCGCAGATTCGAAACTTGCCAGCGTTGGCAACACGGTGCAGTTATCTGCAATGCGTGCTGCGATTTGTCCTCATAAGTTTGCGTGTTCATCTTTAGCCAGTGTTGTCCGGCTCCAACTTACCAATGATTCAGAGTAGCTTATGTTCTTCTATCAAGCTTATATGGCCAGAGACGGACCTTCGCTTTTCCAGTCTGGCCAATGCAAAAATTCATACTAGTCTTCCAACGTAGTCGTTCAAAAGTTCGAGACGTAGCTGTTACTTTAACGGAGGGCGGTGCCATGCTTAAGTCGGACCACAGCCTTCTGGCTATAGTTGAACAGGCAAACTGTTGCAGCGCCACATGGTGTGGGGACTGGGTCCAGCGCGACGCCATGTTTTCCATGGAATGTCGCCGCATCCCCCTCTCCCAGCTGGACGGAGCGGGGGCCCACCGTTGCGAGGGGCCGCCCGCTCGGCCACATGTGGTCACAACTAGTTTTCCATTGGTCAGCTACTAATTTCGAGCGTTTGCGCGTTTCGGGTTTCGGAGATGCTCGGTAGAACTCGCTGGGACTCGAAGGGGTGCGCACGTACTTTTGTGGCCCTCCGGCCGACCAGGCCATCGGTCGGATGGCGCACCTTTGCGAGCATCAGCGACCACGGCGGCGACCTGCGACCGACACCCACCTCTGTATGTTCTTTTCCTTCTGTTTTTTTTCCTTTTCTAGGGGCGCGCGGTCGCGGGTGCGCTGGCCGGGGTTAGGTGCTTCTCTCTTGCATGGTCTTTGTGTATTTTTGTGTGTTATTGTGTGTTCGCGTGTTGTTCATTGTTACTGTCCTTTGTTTGTGTTCGTGTGTGTTCGCGTGTTGTTTGATCGTTGTTATCCATTATATTTAATTCGACCTTATATTCGGCCCTGTTTTGTTTGTTTCATTTAGCGTGCTTATTAAATTACCATGCACGGAGAGTGACGCCTAATGTTCTCCTCTTTCGCCGCGTGCGACGGTTCGCGCTGCCCTGCCCCGAGACGGGCCGCGGGCTGACGCGCGCGGCAACGCGGCGATGCATGGCTGAGATGAGCGAGCGAGCGCGGACGCAACTGCCACATTCTCTGCTCGTCGAGTGCTCGAACCCACTGCAGGTGGTTGCTAGCGACGATTCCGCTGCTAGTGGTAGTTGTAGTAGAAAAACACCCCACAATGGACAGCCCTGATTTCCAACAAAGTTGTCTTGTCCTGCGTGGGAACGATGCGTAACCTCGGGCCCCATGACAGTCATCACTGCCGGACTGCGGCCGATTCTAAAAAAATATGTGCTCATAGCGCTGGCACCACTTTCCAGACCATCAACATCACATGTCCCGCGGAAGGTTCTCATTCTCTGCAACATTTTAAGCATCGGGTCTTCATTTCTTGCAGAATCCGCGCAAACAGACTGAAGCTAAGCGCTTTAGCAACAGCTTATGCAAACGTCCTTAAGACGATCTAACTATGGATCTGTCTGCTATTGCTGTACTGTTGGTAGGAACCAGAACCGATAGTGAAGAAAAAGCAGGAAATCAATGAGCACCGTATTCGCCATAACATGCACAATAAATGACAATTAAAGGAACACTTGCCTGCCCCCTTTGCTGTGCATCCCATCTCCCATCCCCTAGTGTAGGGTAACCAGCCGGACCCCTGTCTGGTTAACATCCCTGCCTTCCCTTCCTTATTTCTCTCTCCCTCTTGGAGAAGCACAAGCATAACAACGACACTGTAAGAACAAACACCACTCAGATCAGTCCAGTGAAATGATTTGCGGAGCCCTACCGCACTTCTTTGGTGCAAGAGGGGACCGCAATTAGTAGAGGAAAAGAGTAAAGCCCTCATGCTCAAGGAAAGCACTTTACGTTACTCCGACTTTAAGAGTATTCCCGCACAATCGAGCCATTACCTTTCAGAAACAGCTAGAGAAGACCACTCATTCAGTGCTGCCCACGTTTATCGAAAACCTGTGACTTCGTCAGCGTTATCTTACATGTCGTGTGGATAGCGGCAGAGCTTAAAACCGATCGTTTGCTTCTGCTTCTTATCTCGTTTACGTCATGGCATTCGTATGAGCTATTCGTGGACGAATAGCTCATAACAAAAGATAGTGTAGTTTCCGAAGACAAAGATAAGGTGGAACATTTCAATCAGTATTTTGCTTCTGTCTTTTCTAATGAGATGCCAAATAACGATGACGGCCAGAGGGCACCACGAGAACAGATAGCCGCGGTAGGTGACATGGATGACGTTGTTATCAGTACACGTGGCAAGAATTGTTGCTCTTAAAACTAAATGCTGGTAAAGGTGGAGGACCTGACGGGTTTGACAACTTACTTATATAAAATTTGCGCACGACCGGTAGCTTGCTTTTTGGAAATACTTTTTGAGAAATCTCTGGCGGAAGCTTCCCTGCCCAGCTGATTGGAACATTGGAGCAATCGTTTCCGTCCGTGAAGCTGGCCCGCGAAGTTAGGTGGGTAATTACTGTCCCATTTCTCTAACGTGTGTAGCATGCAAAGTTTTAGAGCATATTTTATATTCAAGTATTGCTGCACATATGAATGCCTACAAATTATATTTTCGGAAGGTACGCGGTCGGTTCGCAAGAAGGTGTCAGCTCTGCTTGTAGCATTTCTTCAAGAGACAGGGTTGAGTTACACGTGGTGACTCATGCGACATGGACAGAGACGCTCGGGCGGAGCAATTGCCGGCCACGTCTGCCAGGCTAACACCGCCTGTAGCCACACCACCACCACCACCACCACCACTACTACTACTACTACTACTACTACTACTACTACTACTACTACTACTACTACTACTACTACTACTACTACTACTACTACTCCCTGTTTAATCCATATCAACACGGTTTTAGAAAGAATTTTTCTTGTACAACACAATTAATTCAGTTCACTCATGATATCAGCAGTGCTCTTGACAAGCGACTACCTATCGACTGTTTATTTCTAGATTTTAGGAAGGCGTTCGACACTGTGTCTCATTTTCTGTTCATTGAAAAATTGCATTCCTACAACACTAACACACGAGTTATTGCCTGGATTGTCGAATACCTTAAAATGCGCAAACAATACGTTTTTATGAGCGGTTTTTCAGTCATCAAAAAGGGACGTCACTTCTGGTGCCCCTCAGGGCTCAGTTTTGGGACCACTTTTATTTCTTTTATTTATAAACGACATCGGGAAAAGAGTCATGTCACGCATGAGATTGTACGCTGATGATTGTGTTTTAGATAGGCCCCTCGCGAGTGAAGACGATTGTCGCATTTTACAATGCGACCTAAACATCATCAGTCAGTGGTGCCGCAAGTGGAATATGACTTTAAATCTGGATAAGACTGTTTTCATGTCATTATCA